>NLAC01001650.1:0-66051 GCA_002374635.1 Metschnikowia sp. 04-218.3
GAGAGAGTGCTGACATCTTAGTTCTGTGTATTGTTGTGGTTGCTAAACTAATACCCAGAAGCTTTGCTTTTAGTAGGCTGGTTTTGTTACCCCAGAACATACGGAGCCGGATCTCCTTTTATATGTAAGTTTTCCTCTTTCTGGGTGTAACATGGTCACTCCTTCAAATCGTCAAGGAATCGAATACACGGCATTCATTTCATAGCCGCCACATTCTTCGAAGCTACTTTAGACCAATTCCATATGGCAACCAATTCCGCGTTGTGACGGTTTCATTTCCGCCGTGCATACCCCGGACCTCTTCGGACCGATACCTCCTTGGAACGATTTCATGGAGCTCTTTCCTTAAAACCTCTTTCGGACCGATACCTCCTCGGATCGGTTTCATGGAGCTCTTTCCTTAGAGCCCCTTCCTTGAAACCTCCTCAGACCGATACCTCCTAGGATCGATTCCGCGTAGCACTCTTATTGTTTCATCTGGAAACTGCATATTGATCTATGCGAGATGTCTCACATCCTCGCCTGTTCAACACTAACACTCATAAGGGCGACTTCCTGCCTCTTGTACATCTTTAGTCTTCAGTGACACGTACACCTGAATCAGACGAGACCAATTAGTGTTAGACGAGTCTGTCGTCAAACATGTTCTTACCAAGATAATGTTCCAGTTATTTCTTACCAAGACAATGTTCCATTTCTTCCTGACTGGTGTCCTCCTTATATCCAGGAGAGACTGATGTGTTCATTTCATGTGCACGTCCTGCATACTGAACTTTTGACTTTAATATGCAGTATCAATAAGACGTGCGAGTCTCATATGTTCAACAGTGTAACTTTATATGTTGGTACTGCATATAGTGCGCTTCGCACTCCATTTCATCACTCCACACCTCTTTAACTCCTCAACTCCTCAACTCCACACCTCCTAATTTTATGTCAAGGAATAAAGAAAAAGCCCATTCGGGTTTAAACCGATACTATGAACAAAAACTAAAAGAGTCAGGAGTTATGGACCTTGGCAACCGGCCTCGGAAAGTTCAAAGCATACACAGTTTGGGTGAGTGCGAACGATGGAGGAAAGTGGTGATGGGGGAGATTTCAGCCCGACTTTCCAATATCAATGACCCGTCATTATCGGAGTTGGAGGTACGGGAATTGAATGAAATCTTGAATAGGCTTTTCCGGGAAAAACGGGCGTGGGAACACCATATCTTCTCACTAGGAGGGAATAACCATATTAAGTATGACAAGTGCGTGGGTGTACGGGTGGGAAGCACCAATTATTATGGTCGGGCCAAGGACTTACCCGAAGCAAAGAAGGACGATATTCAAAAACCGATTGAAATGAATCAGGCACCTTCATTAACCTACTATGGTTTTTTGGGGCCGAATCCACTACCGGAAATGGATGCTCTGGAATCAAAAGTGCGTGCGGAGTTCAAGCTGGCCTTGGAATCTAGAAAAACTGGGTCATATGACCAGAAAGATGTGGAGATGTGGATGGTTCAGAAGAGAAAGACTGAGCTTATGCGGATGCTTAAGTAATGTTTTAGGATTCAAGTTTTGGGATAATAGACATGGATTGAGGGCCGGAATTGAGGGCCGGAATTGGAGACCGGAATTGAGGGCCGGAATAGAATGATCCCATGCTTAAATGGTTTCCATTGACCATTTTCCACTCCAAAAAAACCAATTTTTATGTCCGGAATTCCAAGATTTCAGAAACCCAATTTCTAAGAGCTTGGGCCCGAAAAAGAACCGTTTGCGTTGGTCCTTTTTGGCCTGGGGTAGCCTGGTGCACGGGTTTTCCGCGGTGTCCTCCCTCTCATTTCCGACCGTCCACCCCAGTACCAGTTAATAATACCACTCTTTCACATATTCGATAAGAAAGCTTTTCTTTGATTTTCATATTTCATCCCCTTTCTATTAAGAGTATGAATCCATATAATACCTTAGTTACTAGAATCCAGGACTGGATAGCGGGATGTACGGGTTTCGAGGAGAATGTACTAGAATTACACTTAATAACAAAAGAATAAATTGTATAGATTATTTACCAAGACTGTGGTTTAATACTACTAGAGTACAGTGTAGTGAATTAAAAGCAGTGGTGTATATACAAGGGCTCAGTGGTGTATATAAGGTACTACTAGTACTACTCCCCCAGTAATATTTTAAACCACTTCAATAGTACTTATTCATGTAGTAGTGTATGTAGTAGTGTATAGTAGCAATTAGTCAATATACTACACAAGGTGTAGTGCTATAGAAGGTGTAGTGCTACAGAAGGTGTAGTTCCTGTATAGTGGGACATTCAAGGCCTCCCAAGGTGTTGATAGTCATGATACATGAATGGGAATTGGAAGATGATATAATAAGGTGAAATAGGCCTTACATTATATACATTTCGAAATATTAATAGTGTAGTACTCCAGTAATACTCTACACTGGTAGTGTAGTCGATTGGTATATGCAGTACGCCCCCCCATAAAGAGTAGTATAGCAATGAGCAGATATCTGTGTTGAGAGTTTGCGTAAACCTTTCTATAAGTTGGAACTTGAGTTTGAGTTGCGTTAATCTTCATTAACTCTATCAAGTGAGGAACAGTGGTGGTCATGTCAGCGTAATGTATTCGGGGTTCTCTTCGAAACCAAATACTAATCTCTTCACCTTCATTTCAGGATCCTTCTTTTCAAGTCTCTTCTTTTCAAGTCTCTTCTTTTCAAGAACCTCATCATTTCAAAACCTCATCATTTCAAAACCTCTTTATTTCAAAACCTTCATTTCATTTCCTCTTCATTTCAGGACCCTTCTGCTCAGGACCCTTCTGCTCAGGACCCTTCTGCTCAGGATTCTTCATTTTAAACCCTTCATTTCTAAACCTCTTCTTTTCAGGAGTCTTCTTTTCAGGAGTCTTGTTTTCAAGTCTCTTCTTTTCAAGGCTCTTCTTTTCAAGACCTTCTTTTCAGGAGTCTTGTTTTCAAAACCCTTCAATTCAAAAGAAGAACAATCCAATAAATAATAAGGTGGAGAAGACCAAAGAAGATCCCACCATATATCTCCAACCACCTTTGACCTCGTAGAAAATAGCAGCAACAGTGTAACCAAGAACTTCGCCAAGGGCGATATTGAATTGGTACATGGAAACAATACTACCACGAACGTTGGCAGGCACCGATTCCGAAATGTAAATACCTACACATCCACCTTCGATTCCAACACCAACACCCAACATAAATCTTCCAGCGTACATCATTCCATGATCTCTTGCGCCAGCACATAAAGCAGATCCAATGGTGTACCAAATACAGGAAATAATCAACGAGGACTTTGTTCCGAAATATTCATTGAGAGGAGATGGTTTTTATGTCCTTTAAAATAAGGCCAACTGACTTGTCTGGATCCGGAACGGCTTGGCGTCGGAACTCATTCTCCGGCCATTCTAATTACTCCCTCAGTGGTGATTCCAACCAGACGCCTGTTATTGCCTTTCGTGTATAACTCTACACTTCGGGCTAACTTTCAGAGATGCCTCATTGGATGCTTCCTTTGTTTCAGGTTCAGATATTCCACCTCTTCTGTTTCAGATTCAGATATTCCACGTCTTCTGTTTCAGGTTTGCTGATGGCACGCTGTATCCAGGAGTAGCTCCAGGAGTGGGTCGTATGTGCCAATTTCATCTGCACCCTCTGCATTCTCAACTCGCCCAGTTCAGTATGCAGAGCGTATGGACTCGCACGTCTCATGTTCAACAAAGAGTAGTATAGCAATGAGCAGATATTTGGTGGCATTAGTATTCTATACAGTAATACAAAATCCACCTAAACCAATTCCATTTTAATTCCTAAAAAATAATTCCTAAAACATAATTCCTAAAAAATAATTACTAAAAAAAATTACTAGAAATTAATTACTAAAAAATAATTCCTAAAAAATAATTCCTATATTTGGTGTTGTGGTTTTGGTAGGTGTATAGAAATGTGCTACAACTTATGGGTGGCATTTTAGGAGTGCGAGAAATGGTGATAATTAGCAGTGGTGGAAACATACGAGTGGAAGAATGTCGCAGAATATGAGAGTGAGAGTGAGAAGTGAGGGTGAAAAGTGCGAAGTGAGAGTGAGGGTGAAAAGTGAGGGTGAGAAGTGAGGGTGAGAAGTGAGGGTGTCAAATACCTTGAGTGTATAGTGCGTCTCATAAAGACTACTAGACTACTCCAAAGGCTACTCCAAAGGCTACTCCAGACTACTCCAAAGACTACTAGACTACTCCAGACTATTCCAGACTACTCCAAAGACTACTAGGCTACTCCAGACTACTCCAGACTACTCCAGACTACTAGGCTACTAGGCTACTCCAGGCTACTCCAGGCTACTCCAGGCTACTCCAGACTACTAGGCTACTCCAGACTACTCCAGACTACTCCAGACTACTAGACTACTCCAGACTACTAGACTACTCCAGACCACCAAGACTCCTCTTGATTAGTGAAAACGTCCTTGACAAATGCTTCCGCAGTAGTTAGTCTTCAATAAATCTAAGAATTTCACCTCTAACTATTGAATACTGATGTCCCCGACCGTTCCTATTAATCATTATGATTTTTAGAAACCAACAAATAAAAAATCATCTTATTTTGTTATTCCATGCTATAAGATTCAGGCGTTGCCTGCTTTGAACACTTTCATTTACTCAAAGTAACACCTCCCGAAGGAGGTGGCAATAACTAAATTAATAGTTATCGCCAAACTTCAACTACGAGCTTTTTAACTGCAACAACTTTAATATACGCTCTTGGAGCTGGAATTACCGCGGCGGCTGGCACCAGACTTGCCCTCCAATTGTTCCTCGTTAAGGTATTTAAATTGTACTCATTCCAATTACAAGACCAAAAGGCCCTGTATCGTTATTTATTGTCACTACCTCCCCGTATTGGGATTGGGTAATTTGCGCGCCTGCTGCCTTCCTTGGATGTCTATCCTACCATCGAAAGTTGATAGGGCACAAATATGAATGAACCATGGCCAGCTTAAAGCCATGCCATTCGTTAAGTTATCATGAACCATCTAAAAGGTTGATTTTTATCTAATAAATACTACCCTTCGGAAATCGGTAATTAAGCATGTATTAGCTCTAGAATTGCCAGGCGTATACCAATTAGCAAGGTACTATCAAATAAACGATAACTGATTTAATGAGCCATTCGCAGTTTCACTGTTTCTCCTTGCTCGGGGAGACGTTGTCATCCCGAGACTTGGGCGATAAATCGCAAGGCCAGACGAGTCTGGTTGTGTTAGGAAATTTCCTGACATCAAAATAGTTCTTAACAGGTTGCGCGCACCCTAAAGTACGCTGGGGGAGTGAGGGAAGTAGAAGTAGTCTTGAAAGATTGTAGAGTGACAGGAGAACCCAGGCCCTAAAAACCATTCAATCCTAAACCTTAGCGCCCGGACTAACAACAGTCCATCGCCTGACTTACCTATATACTGCCTCTGGATTAAATATCAAAACGCTAACTAAAGTAACCGGAGTCACTGTAATTCTCATTTGTTTCTTTTTTCCATCGACTCATCCCACTCCCATATATAACCTCCGGGCCTGAAAACTTGCATGCGCGCAAAACACCTCTCCAGGGTCAAAGTATAGTGTCTGCTATTGATGCACCAACCACCAACCCCCGTAGTTAGGCAAATGGTCTATCGGAATATGGTACAAACTGAATGTATCTATAAAGAAATTTCTATATAGTGTTATATAAATCACCTAGTGTAGAGTTTCCCAAAGATGTTAAAATCCCTATACAATCAAAGGAGTTAATTATATGAAGTGAGCATTCTCTTTATAAGTCTGGGGAGTAGAATGCAAATGACTAGTGACTAGTGCTGACTAGTGACTAGTGCTGACTACTAGTGACTAGTACAGACTACTAGTGACTACTACAGACTAGTACAGACTAGTACAGACTTCTACTGACTAGTACAGACTTCTACAGACTTCTACAGACTTCTACAGACTACTACAGACTACTACAGACTAGTACAGACTAGTACAGACTTCTACAGACTTCTACAGACTTCTACAGACTTCTACAGACTTCTACAGACTTCTACAGACTTCTACAGACTACTACAGACTACTACAGACTACTACAGACTACTAGTGACTACTACAGACTACTAGTGACTACTACAGACTACTAGTGACTACTACAGACTACTAGTGACTACTACAGACTACTACAGACTACTAATACAGTTGAACAGGCCAGATGTGAGACATTCGCATGGGTCAATAAGCAGTTTCCAGAAGAAACAATAAGAGTGCTACGGGAATCAGGAGGAGGTATTGGTGAGGTTTCAGTGAGGTTTCAGTGAGGTTTCTCTGAGGTTTCAGTGAGGTTTCTCTGAGGTTTGGTATGACTGATTGAGATGAAGGAATTACTTTTGAATGTATTTAGAGATTTGACGAGTCCATGTTCCGCCCAGAAAAGGAAACATATACAGTGGTCTCTCTGATCTACCAGAGGTTTACGGAGCAAAGTCTAGTTAGCATCTTCCGAAGTTTAGCATCCACAATACACAGAACTAAGGTGTCAAGTATTTCTCCTGAATTACAAACATTGGTAAACGACCACTCCACTGGGTGCCAGTGTATGGAACGATTAAGCTCCAAGCCAAACTGTACAGACTAGTGCTGACTAGTACTGACTAGTACTGACTACTGACTACTACAGACTAGTACTGACTACTGACTACTACAGACTAGTGCTGACTAGTACTGACTAGTACTGACTAGTACAGACTACTACAGACTTCTACAGACTACTACAGACTTCTACAGACTACTACAGACTTCTACAGACTACTACAGACTAGTACAGACTTCTACAGACTTCTACAGGTTAGTCGTAGTCACGCATCTGGTGTTAATTATAGTGTAATACTACTTTAGGTGAATGTATAGAATATGTATCACCTATTTTGGTTGGTGTAGTGTTTTGGGTAGTCTTCTGAACCGAGTCCGGGATACAAGAATGCAATTGAAGAAATACGGAAAACCCCAATGATATCTTTGTTATTACTCATTTCCGAATGTTTCCTCCACCAATGGCAATTGGTATATTTATGGGATATACACAGATAACTCCAATGAAGAAATCATCACACACAAAATACACTTCTTTATGAGTAATCAAAGATTAAGGATTTAATTACAATGGCCAGAACAATGGTTCAATAGAAAGAGGTTCCATATACAGGTAGGTTCCGGCCAGTCATTGGTGTTTGTCTTAATAGTTCTTAGGGGTGTACGGGTGGAATGGTGTTTCATCAAGTGTTGGAACTTCAGAGAGATACTTGACGTCTTGGTTCTTTGTGGGTACTAATCTTGGGAATACTTAACCAAGCTTACCTCCTGTAAACCTCTGGTAGAGAGAGAGCACTTTATATGTTTCCCATTCTGGGCATAAAGTATTTCCTTAAATGTCCATACACATATTCAAAAGCAACCGGTTCATCTCCAATTCATATAAAACCGTAGACCAATACCTTTCTGGTTTCATATACAGCTTCTTGGTTCATCGGAAACTGCATATTGACCCATGTGATATCTATTGAACTTTGAACCCTAACTAGTTCATATGCTGAAACTCTTACGTAATCCTTCTCTTATACTCTAATCAGCGTGGCACCTTAGCTGCCACTTTAGTTATTTATATTCAGACCAATCTCTAAGCTAACACTAGGAAATCGCTACTTCCTCTTCTTAACTGAACCGATTCCCTCTCTAGAAGACCCTATTCGATTAGCCTCTTCTTCTATAATCGTGACGGATCCTTTAGGGCCACGTCGCCCGGAGCCTTTACTTCCCTCTGCATGGAAAAGACCATGTTCTGTTTCCTCTGACCATACTGCTTATGCAGTTACGTGCATATGCAGTACATATGGGACGTGCGAGTCTCATATTCAACACGAGTCTTGTTGCGCGTTATTCCTGTTGCGCGTTATTCCTAACATTCGCATAAGTAGGAACACCAAAGAAAACCGTACACCGCTCATTGGTCTTTAATACTCTAATAAGGTACTTCAGAAAAGTCTCAGTCATTTCTATTTTGTTAAGCTAGTTATATGTATAACTCTTTCTGTCTCTATATAATTGGACTGTTTCATACCTTCAAAAGTGGGAACTCCGCTTTATATTGTTGAACAGGCAAAATGTTAGATTGTTGCGCTTTGAACCTTAACTAGTTCATAAGCTGAAACTCTTACGTAATCCTTCTCTTATACTCTAATCAGCGTGACACCTTAGCTGCCACTTTAGTTATTTATATTCAGACCAATCTCTAAGCTAACACTAGGAAATCGCTATTTCCTCTTCTTAACTGAGCTGATTCAATCTCTATAGGACCTTGTTCAATTGGCCTCTTCTTATGTAGTCGCGGCGTGTCCCTTTAGGGGCCACGTCGCCCGGAGGCTTCGTCTCCGCCTGCATGTAAAAGACCACGATTTGTTTCATCTGTTCTTGCTTATATGCAGACACGTGAGTATGCAGTACATCAGAGATGTACTGGTTCCTCACGTTCAACATAGATATCACATGGGTCAATGTGTATTTTCAGATGAACAATAAGCTGCATATGAAGCGGAGGTATTGGTCTAAGGAGGGAAAGAAGGGAAAAAAGGGAAAGAAGGGAAAGAAGGGAAAGAAGGATGTGGTGAGTCTGTGGTTGAAATTGAAGGAGAACCATATTATGACCAGAAAGGAAACATATAAAAGCAGAATCTCTTTGAGTCTGCCTTGAGCCTTAGTCAGCCTGGTACTTTGCATCCACAATAAAAGAACAAAGATGATAGATCTCTTAAACTAACAATTGACAAGACCATTCCATCCGTAATCTATGAAACATCAACCACTCTAATAAGTAAGAACCCTAATAACTAAGGTACTTTAATGTGCACGACCTGAAGTGAAGAAAAACCAATGGTTACTGTTGCGCGTTATTCCTAACATTCGCATAAGTAGGAACACCAAAACAATCCGTACACCGTTCATTGGTCTTCAACAACTCTAATAAGTAAGGTGCTTCAGTGATAGTCTCAGTCATTTATATTTGGTTAAGCTACTTCTATTTATAACTCTTTCTGTCTCTGATATAATTGGACTGTTCAATACCTTCAAAAGTGGGAACCCTTGCTTTAGAGAGGGACTCCTTGCTTTAGAGAGGGACTCCTTGCTTTATAGACCAACGACCGGAACCCCTTCCACGGCATGACTCCCTGTCCGCCTCATCCTCCGACCGTTCGGATAACTCCGTCATCCATGATTGTCAAAGATCTGTCATTGGCCTCTGATACCTTCATCGGAGTTCTCACCGTGAGTTCCTCAAACACCTCTTGAATGACTCTGCACAAGGGCTTTCCTTCAGAGGTCTCTTATTGGATCCTTCCTTCGGATCCTGTTTCCGATACTCGGTGACGGCTCTCTTGTGTAATTTCATCTGTTCCTCCTGCATACTAACCTTATGAATTTAATATGCAGTGCCTATGAGACGTGCGAGTCTCATGTTCAACACCATATCCTCTCTACACAAGATTCAAAATACCATCCACTATGACTGCTACTATTTCTATTACTATACACTATATGAAATCCATATATAGTAATCTTTTACTATGACATGCTACTCGCGAGTCCAGTACCTTTCTTGACCAAAGTCTTTCTCAGTACCTTTCTCAGTATTTCCAGCGTATACTTTATGATTTTGATGATCTAGAAAGAGCTTTTGTGTGTGGTTTTGTGTATTACTTTGTGGTTGAATATCTATAGAGAAATGACCTGATTACCGGATTAGGAAGATATGTCCGTATTGGGAAGGATTTATCCGAATTGGGAAAGTTTTATCCAGATTAGGAAAGATATTACCGGATTAGGCAAGATATTACCGGATTAGGCAAGATATATCCAGATTAGGCAAGATTTCTCTGATTTCTCTGATTTCTGATATTGAAACAGGGGACTTTCAGAAATTCATTGAAAATCAGTTTCTCTAGTGACTACTATTGAAAACAAGGATCAGTTTCTTTATAGATTGTTATACAAGTTTCCAGTTTCAGTCTTATCTAAATCATCTTCATCTTCTTTCCTTATTAGGGAAGAGTGTACAAGAGCTCATATTTGAAGGTACACATTAATGAACATTTGTAACAGCATCTGAAACATTACCTGTATAGAAAAGAGAATACCTGTATAGAAGCGAGAATACCTGTATAGAAGCGAGATTATAGTCTAGATAAGAGATTATAGTATAGTAAATAGTATGGTGTGCATAGACGTCAGTATAAGATTAGAATAGAATGACACGAATCCTTAAAGTAGGTGAGAGGGGACGCACTTGCTAGTTGTGTGCAGGACCATGTTTAGCATAATTCCGAGGTTGGCGAGAATCGGGGTGTTTCGGGGTGTAGCGCGGTCTTATATGCACGACGCACTTTCTATTCCGGCCCGTGCGCGCGTCATGTACTGATTTTCCTTGTTGACATATTCACCCAAAACAGTAACTTGATTGCGACTCCGTACCTCACTAATCCCATCCTCCCAAACACTACATCCTCCTCTTGGAACTCCACCTTCTTCTGCTGGCACTGCATCTACACCTTGTGCAACCACATTCCAAGAAATCCTCATCTCAAGATTATTCCCTTTTTGTCTTATCAACATATTATCATCTTCCATCACTCAACTACCGCCAACTACCGCCAACTACCGCCAACTACCGCCAACTACCGCCAACTGCTACAGTCAACTACCGCTACAGTCAACTGCTACAGTCAACTGAGATCCATACACCACAAGAATATCACCAACAAACACATTTCAATTGATAATAAGAATCAAGATTAATCTAATTCATTATTTGGTTTTAGTGGAAAATTCCTTTCCTTTGCATCTTCACCTTCCCCTGTCATTCAGTCATTCAGTCATTCAGACATTCAGACATTCAGTCATTCAGACATTCAGTCCTTCAGTGTTTCTTCATTCAGTGTTTCTTCATTCAGTCCTTCTTCATTCAGTGTTTCTGTGAATTCTGTCCTTCTTCATTCAGTCCTTCTTCCTTCAGTCCTTCTTCATTCAGTCCTTCTTCATTCAGTGTTTCTGTGAATTCTTGATATTTCTTTCTCATCATGATTAGAAACATTACGTCAAAGTACTTGTCGTCACTCCAAGAAGACTCTAGCCCAAGCAGGAACCCATTACAGCAACGAAATCATATTATTAAACCAAGCAAACTTGAATCGCCCGATTTAGAGGATATGGCTCGGCAAATGAATCTTGAGCCGGATTCAAGTGCTCCGGTCCGGTCTCGCTTCGATACTACTTCTGCTACTGTATCGTCATTTAAGAACGGATCCAATGGCCTTGGAAAGAATGACCTCTTGGGCAAAGAAAACTCACCAGCAAAGACTGGACTAAATGGAAATATGGCTGATACTGAAAAATCGCCCCATAGTGAAAAGTCTATAGAAAAGGGGAAAGACTCTGTGGCTTATGAATACCTTTGCCGCATCCAGGCCATCAAAAATTGGCTCCAAATTGTTTTGGGTGAAAATATCCGTCAAACTCCAGCTGAACTCGTGGCGTATATGCAGAACGGCATCTACCTCGCCAAATTGGCCAATCTCTTTCTCCCAACTCATAAACTGGTGGTTTTGGATGATTCTAGACTACAGTTCCGCCATACAGAGAACATTAACCGCTTCTTTAAGCTCTTGAAGCACCTCGAGATCCCCAGCTTACTTCACTTTGAATTGACTGACTTGTACGATGCTAAAGATGTGCCCAAGGTGTTTTTCTGCTTGCACGCCATGTCGTTTAAAATCAATACTTTGGGTGACTATCCCCTCATGGAGAATCTTGTTGGACTGGTGTCGTTTTCTGCTACTGATTTACGCGTAGCCAGCCGTGCTCTTTCTGGACACAACTTGCCCAATTTTGCAAGTACCGATTCCTATGATATGTCTTCTCAGGGAACCAATACATGCATGAGTGAGACGTTAGGCTCTCCAGTTTCGGCCCGAAAGACCCCGGCTTCGCCATTAAGGGCGTTTTCTCCGAATAAGGCTTTTTCTCCCAATAAAGCTTTTGAAAACACATCAGAACTGGCCTCGCCTCGCAAATTGCTGCTTTCGATGGACACCACACGTGACTCGGAAAACCCGTTTTTGGATAAGGATGCTGATCTTCGGGCCACTCGGACTCCCAACTTACCCCCGATTTCATACCACTTGAGAAAGGGGCCATCCATAGAGCCCACACCCTCGGATTTGGGTGCCTCCGATTTGAGTTCCTCCGAAAAAACGACCATGGAGAACTTTACCCTGTCTGGAATTGAGGCATATACTCCATACATCATCAAACTTCAGGCTCTCTCCAAAGGATCCCTTTTACGTTATGACATGTTTGTCAAGAAGATCATGATCCGGTCGTTCGACCAGGAAATGACTCGTTTCTTCTCCAAAATCCGGGGAAATCTCAGCAGACTCCGGTCTATCCACGTGCACCGGGACGACCTTGTTCTCTTTGAAGAAGAATTTGTTGCTTTGCAATCGGCCGCAAGGAGAAAATTTGTACAGAAACGCCATGGGTTCAAAGTGGCCGATGTACAGAAATCTCTGGTGATCCAGTTGCAGTGTGTATGCAGGGCCAAGGTTATACGGGAAGAAGTGGCCCAAATCAAAAACCTTGTGGCTGTTTGTGAGCCATCCATCACGCTGCTCCAAAGTGTATTTCGGCTGCGTTTCATCCGCTCCACCGTATCGCTTGTGCTTGAAAACCAGGCCCTTTTGGAGCCTCAGATTTTGACCATACAAGCTCTTTCCAGAACCAAGCTTTTCCGCCAATCACAGCGCAGCAATATGGTCAAAAGCCTAGCCTTACAGGATACAAAGATCATCGAGGTGCAGGCAATCATCCGGGGAGCCACTTCCCGGAACGAAATCCGGCGCAAATTGGCTGGGCTTGGCCGGAACCGAGCCAATATCTCCGAGCTCCAAGACGTGGCCCGAGGTGCCATTTTGCGTACCAGACTTTGCAACCAAGTCCTCATAACGCTTCTTGGAGAAGATATCAAGATCAATGAGCTTTTCGCTAAGGTCAGGGGTAATGCAGTCCGGCGGAAAGTGCAGCGAATGAAAACCCAGTTGCATTTTGCACCCATTGTCCTGCAGGTAACGCGCCTTCAGTCACTGTTCCGGGGAATTCTTATCCGGTACCAGAACTATATTGACCTCGAGGATATCTATGAGTCTGTGGACGAGATCATTGAGCTCCAAGCAGCCATTCGGGGCCGGAAACAGGCCAATATACAGGCACAGATCCGGGCCCACTATAACCACAACATCGACTTGGTTATTCGGGCCCAATCCATCCTCAAGACCAAGTACGAACGAAACGTCTATAGATCCTTCATCCAGATGAAGAACCCTCCCATTCAGGTTATCCGCAAGTTTGCCAGTCTCTTGATCGATAGTGGAAAAGACTATGAAGAGGAAAAACAGCTCTTTGACTTGAAGGAGAAGATCATTGAAAAGTGCCGGCTCAACGAGGACTTGGAGCTTCAGATCGAGAGTATCGATAAGAAATTATTGCTCTTGGATAAGAACAAGATTTCCATCGAGGAGTTTGCCAAGAACTCCAATAAGAGCATGAAGATGCCGAAAAACGACCCCAAATTGACTCAAAAGTTGAGCTCTCTTAAACCATCGGCCCAGAAACGTATAGAGCTTTACCAGCAACTCTTCTACTTTCTCCAGACCAAGCCGGTGTACTGGCTCCGGCTTTATGAACAGGAGGATCCGGCAGAAAAGACTGGGCTTGATTTCTTGAAGCTCCATATTATGGGTATTTTCCTTATCCCCAAGGTCAATGGTCAAGCGGTGGTCAAGTCCCGGGAAGAGTACTTTTTCATGCGGTTCATCACCGAGTTGATGTACAAAGACTTCAAGTTGCATTCCCACAGCATCACGGATATCACCAAGCTCAAGTGCACGTTTTGGCTCGACTTCCTCATTGAATTCAATAACCTTAGTCACCAGAGACTTGAGCTCAAGCGGTTTTTGGGGGAAGAAGTCCAGAAATTGGTGGACGAGGATGTGGACGAGATCAACTTTGAGTCCAACCCCATTGAAATCTGGACCGAGCTTCGCAAAAAGGAAATCAATATCTATGGATCTTCGCTCAAACGGGAAAAGGTCACCCCACAAGAAGCTATCAAGGATAAAGAAGTCAACGAACGGTTTGTGGTGAACTTGATAAACCTCCGGGACTTCACACAGGACGTGGTCAATAAGTTGGCATCCAATGCCGAAGTTGTACCCATTCACATGCGCATACTCATGAAGAAAGTTTATGAAAATAGCAAGATCGAGTACCCCAACAGCAAGGAGTATGTACACCTTTCCATTGCAGGGGTGGTGTTCATCAAGTACTATATCAACAACCTCTTGTTGTTGCCCGAAAACTTTGGCATTCGGGTCAAACACTCCATCTCCGAAACAAACCTCAAGTACTTGTCTCGTGTGTTGCTCCAGGTCTTCTCCATGAAGTCTTTTAAGGATAACTTCATGAAACCACTCAATGATTTTGTCTTGGGGTGCCGGGATCAGGTTCAGGCCGCCATCAAAGATATGGTGAATGTGGCAGACATGGAAGCCGAGTATGCCATGAACGACTGGAAAGATTTGGTTGGCCACGATAAACCCAAGTTAACCATGAAGCTCAGTGATATGATTCTGGTGGAGAAATTGCTCGCCAAGAACTTGCAGATTGTGCTTCCCAATTTGGACGACCAGTTGTACTCGATTCTCAATGAGTTGAACGAGAAAACGTCAATTGATGATTATGTGACATTGACAGAATTGGGCAGTTTCACGCTCTCGTTGGTGCCCAAGACCAAAGAAGACTCCATCTCCGATTATAAGAGGGACATGTTGTTTTCGCAAGCCAAAAAGTACCTCTTGTTTATTTTGAGGGTACAGAACATCGACAGCAACGATCTCTTGGAGTTGTTGATTCAGGCCATTACTCCACAGCATGAAGAGAAGTTCAAGCAGATATTGGAGGATCAAAAGGCATCTGACAAGGCGTACCCCATGACGTCCTTCCAGCACCCGCTCTTGAACCTCCCCAACCTCAGTTACAAGGAACTCAAGAAGACCACGCTCAAGATCTTGCTCCAGCTTGAGTCGTTGGGCTTGATCCACCGTGCAAACTCGTACCAGGAGATGTTGAACCAGATCGTGGTGGACATCAAGACCAAGCACCTGCAGAGGGTCAACCGGACACAGCAGCTCTCGTTTGCTAATGAAACGTTGGCCAAGTTGAACGATAAGGAAGTATTCTTGAGCAGCCAACTCCTGGACTATAACAAGCACGTGGAGTCCATGCTCCAAGCCCTCCAGCTGCGTCCAAAGGATAAGAAGCTCTTCAACGTTATCCCCATTTTCAGCAAGCAGTACTTCTATCACCGGCAGTTGAAACGAAACAACCGGTTACCCAAGTTTGGGTCTTATAAGTACTCACTCAAGAAGTTGACGGACCAGCATATTATACAGGACGTGAGTGGGGCTCTTTATAAGAAGGTGGCCAATGCTTCACGGTGTGAGTTCATGTTCAGCTGCTTTAAATCTGGGGAGTTTGTGATTGAAGTGGCCAATGGCCCCGTGAACATTCCTGGGGCATGCACAACCATCTCGTTGGACCAACTTTTGGCTCAGCAATACGAGAACATCCAAGTGTGGAAGATGTTTGATGGAATGGTGAGTTTCAACTTGGCCCAATTTTCCGCCTTGATCTTCTCCAAGTTCTATGACATCAAGTGAGCTCCACTGACAATCCACCACTAATTAGAATTATGACATTATACCCATTTCAGCAGAAGTTACACAGTAGTCACCAATGCATACTTTAAATTGTAACGTTATCTAGTAAGTTATACTAGTGTATTGGAATCCATTCCCGAGATGGAACAATTGTACATAATCATAGGAATGGTAGGTTCAGGTGGTTCCTTTAACTTTGACCACAAGGTCATTCACACATAAAATCAAGATCGTTAATCGTTTGCTGGAGACCAAATACTTATAGCTTGGTCTGCTTGCTTTGACTTGCAAAAGGGATTCTTTGTAGATATCATCTTTATACCGCTGAGTCAACAGACTGTTTAGAGATCTCGAGAGATACCAGTTTATAGGCACCCATCTCGCCAGCATAAACTTCTCATTGTTATTCCATTGACCCAACAGAGTTTTCGGGTTTAGAAATGATTTGGTAATCTGGAAGTCCGCAATCAGGTATTCCCTGGAAAACAAGTCCACTCTCTATGACACTCTGTTTACCATCTTGAAAGGATTAGTGTTCTCGAGAGGGAAACAACAATCAAAGATTCATGGCAATTCCTAAGGAATGGCGAATGTCTTCCTTTGTAAGACCAAGGAATGTAAAGTCAGTCAATTCTGGAACAATGATGATCTGCGACCATGTATCCTGCACAACTGGCATCAGTCCTTTGTTTCAGAAGGTTTAGCCCAGTCAAGTTGATTTCTCCCAACGATATTTCATTTTGCATTAAACCATAATGATCTCAGTACCATAATCATCTCATTACCATAATCATCTCATTAGCATAATCATCTCATACCTTAATCATCTCATACCATAATGATCTCATTACCATAATCATCTCATTACCATAATCATCTCATTAGCTCTGCTGAAGTATATTCACCTATACATATAAATGAACAAGTGACTGCTGAACATATCAACTTGATGGTGCTTATCTTGAACATATTTCTTATGGCCGGTCTCAAGGCCGGGATATCATATTCTTCTGTATATGTTAGTATTAATCAAAGTATAAAGATAATCCTCTATGAATCAGTCAAACTAATCTATTGATAGATTTGGTTCAGATTGGAATGATAAAACAATGTGGTTCAAAAATAAAAAAAGAATTGCTTCTTTTTAGAATACTAACCCTCATCAACAGCTAGAAGTTTGAATTGTTGTGCATTCAAAAAAAACGATAGCATAAGAATTTGACTCCAATTTATTTTATTGAGGAGATTTTTGAGGGGGGAGGGAGGGTCTTTATATATCCGTTTCTCACCCCGCACGCCCAGTTTATTTGCAACCACCTTTCATGCAGGAATGGCGAGCAGCGAAATATAAAAGGCAGCGCATTCCCCCCTTATTTCCAAGCAACCAAGGAAAAAGACACACAATTCTAAAAGCTGGAAATTATCAAAACAATGGATATTCTTTAAGGAATGGATACTTTTGGGACCCATAGTATATGAAGTTGAATGAAATTTAATGCCTTGAGATATTTCCGGAGTTAAGGTATGTTAACCTATTTTCAGGCGGGAAGCCATTTGAATTTCTATTAATATATATATTAAGAACAATACTAAAGTTAAGCAAAGTGAAAAAAGAAAAAAGGGACTAATTGGGGTATTTTTTATACTATGAAAAGGATGAATAATATTCTTTCGGAAATGGGAAGAAATAACCGGATCTCATTTACTTTGAAATGCTAATTCACTTGGTGGCAATAAGACATTCTTAGATAAGATTTGAATATCCATACTTCATATGATACAGAAATATTTACATTCCATGAGATACATATAATGGAGTATAAAAGAAAATGGAGTATAAAAGTAAATGGATCCCCGGTGTCTAACCCTGCGCAAAGTTACATTTCACCTATTGTTTTACATTCATCCAGACACCTCAGCTTGGCCCTTTAATCTTCACCAAATGCTATAGATTAAGAGACCCACCCGCCAAACCCACGAGATCCCATTATCGAACATCCACCGTCATAGCTGTCAAAAGTTGGAGAGTTTTTCTTGGGTATTTGAGTGAGCAATACCGACTACCCAGGATTTGAATATTGATCCGGAGATTTATTGATCTGAAGCGTGTTGATTTGGAGCGTGTTGATCTGAAGCGTGTTGATTTGGAGCATGTTGATTTGGAGCGTGTTGATTTGGAGCATGTTGATTTGGAGCATGTTGATTTGAAGCGTGTTGATTTGGAGGGTAAGCAGGAACCACGGCTGAGCTCGTGAATCTGTTGTATTGCAAAAGGTAAATGTCGACCTCAAAACAAGGATTGTTGGGCGTCTCATACTTACGGGCATAGATGGCACGTGCTGAGCCATAGTTGATGGCGCATGAGTAAAAAGGAGGAGCAATAACCTTCCAATTTGAATCCAAAGCAAACCCACCATACGGAACAAAATTGCCATACACCAAATGCCCAGCAAAAGTCCCCACGGACTGCCGCTCAACCAAATGGGTGGTATACGCCACACCGTCTTTGAAGGAGAACTCAGTGGGGGGTCCCAACGAGTTTCCGTATGCAAAGATGCTGACCCCTCCATACATTTCTCCAAGATACACTCCCGAGAGTGGCACATATCTTCCATTGAGTTTGGTAAAGAAGGCCCATGTCAACTGTGCCGAAGCAGCAACAAAAAGGGAAACAATGAATAATAATTGGGTTGCTTTCATGATGTGGGTTTTTTTCTTTTTTTGCTGGAGGGGATAGCTCAATTTATAGGGGTTCTTCCATGTCACGCTTTATGGAACAATACTGGAATCGTGATCATCCTTCCTGCACAACTAACATCAGCAGATATATTCTGGGAACTTTAGCCCATGATAGTCGGGTCTTTTTTCCAATGATACTTCATTCTGCATTGAAACATAGTGCACTCATTAGCACCTGCTGAGAATATGGTTTCCTATAAGAGTTAAACCCCCAAAAACAAAATGAAACCAGAAATGTGGGAAGCGAAGAATGAGATCAAGGATTGGTGGTGCATTTAAGCATGCTTTCATCCGGCATAGTGTTGAAACCCTAAGCTGGGTCCACAAGATATCCACCAAGTTCGGGATAGTTTGGATTGATGGACCTTCTTCACGCCAAATCCACGATTTCCCATTGAGATTATATCATCAGAAATTTGAAAACACCATCTTAAGTTTTCATGGACGGGCATTTCCCGTGATGGTGACCTCCTAGGTCCGTATTGGTCCAGAGGGTTGGCAGGAATGAGGGTATCCTTCGGATCTTTTTCGTATGGAACCTTATTAACAACAAATACATTCCACACCAAGCTCAATCCACTATCAATGAAATGATGTTATATAACAGCATTGGAATCATCCTAACTCTTCACTATTTAATAGTAAGTAGTATAGAATTGACCAATCTGTCGGGAGTGCATATAATGTGCCCTGTGAATAGCGAATGCTTAAGAATATAATTCATGCAAATGATACATTCTTTATAGCAATGCTATTATGGGATAATGAATCAGGAGCATCAGTTCAATATCCACAATAAGAATGGCACATAAATGGGTTCTTTCCTGCATCCAGCCACATGCAACACTGCTCCATAGCATCTGCTTCCATACCACTGAACTATGTATTACTAACCATATAGCACTGGAATTATAGTAGTAGTAGTAGTAGTAGTAGTAGTAGTATAGTAGTATGGTCGTACTAGTATGGTCCTAGTACTAGTATGGTTGTATTCATCTTCGGAGTAATAGTAGCAGTAGGATATTAGTTCCAGAACAAGTGTATTTCTTTTTGCAAGGTTCCCCTAACCTTTTAACATGCCAATATTCAACATCAAAGTAATGCATATTAAGTCTGCCACATTGGTTCCGTGACAAGAACCAGTCAACACCAATATGTGCATGAGACATCCTGCAGTCTAGGCACAGTTATTCGGTAAAGGTTATTTAAACCAGATCACATCCAATCAACTCTTTAGTATATACATTTTCATCCTTTAGCCTTCTTCCATGAATCCTTCCATTGCATCCTTTAGCCTTATTCCATGAATCGTTCCATTGCATCCTTTAGTCTTCTTCCATGGATCCTTCCATTGCATCCTTTAGTCTTATTCCATGAATCGTTCCATTGCATCCTTTAGCCTTATTCCATGAATGCTTCCATTGCACTTCATTGACCCTGAGGAGTATTCAACATCATGTACCTCCGTACAAGTAACCTGCCGGGATATGTGTATTATTCCCCAAAGAGTAACTCCAGTCTAGTGACGATTGTTAGTATCATCACAACAACAGCTCATGGTTAAACTTGTCTTTATGTATGGATCACGTAAGATAGGCTTCTCTGTTCAACCTGCATTTAGACGTTGCAGCACATAACTTTATTGGAGAGTTTATTCAAAGACTCCATTATCAAAGACTCCATTATCAAAGACTCCATTAAGGAATAGCAATGTTAGAGTCTAGTTTGGTAGAGAAAAGGTAGTATAAGGAAAAAATGGTTGTCAAATTTATGTGGTGCGAGGCGTCTATTTATACGTCTGCGCGGACATTTTCGCGCGTGGCTGCGAAACCTGAAACATTGCGTTCCCCTCAATTCCAACAATATATAAAGGCCGCGTCCCCCCCCTCCTCAACCCTTTTTTTTACTCCTTTTTTCTACTCCTTTTTTCTACTCCTTTCTACTCCTTTCTACTCCTTTACTCCTTTATCCTTTATACGCCTTTTAAGTCCCTAGTTCAATCCAGGCTCCTGATTCCTTTCGCCAACGGATCCTGATACTCAGGCTGCTGGTTCAGATACTCAGACTGCTGGTTCAGATACTCAGGCTGCTGCTTCAGATACTCAGGCTGTTGGTTCAGATACTCAGGCTGTTGGTTCAGATAAAACTCCAGGTTGACGCCAAGTACTAGTATTTTGAAATACGCTTGGCAACTAAACAATCCATTTGGGTATCTTAGGAGCTAAACAATCCATTTGGGTATCTTAAGAACTAAACTGGGAATCTATTTGGGTATCTTCCAACCCTATGGTACTGAAGTTCTACTATCCCATACTACAGATATCGAGTCAAGCATCCACAGTTCAAGAATAGGACTGTAGAAGTACTGGAATAGTCTGGTACTACTAAACAGACTACTACACTATTTACTAACTCTTATACTGTTTACTAACTCTTATACTGTTTACTAACTCTTATACTGTTTACTAACTCTTATACTGTGTAACTCCTATACTGTTTACTATCTACTATAGATTACTATGTATGAAGTTATGGATACTACACTTTCTATACTACGCTGTTGACTCTATTGAATATAGGGTTTATACTCTTATTCCGAGTTCTAATTAGTGTAGTGTAGTTTAGTCACTGAGTATTCCAATTGCTGCAAACATTGAGGACCCTAAACTCGGTGCGAAAGAAAAAATCAAACAAACTCCGATACGGGGAATCGAACCCCGATCTGCTCGGTGAGAGCGAACTGTGCTAGCCATTACACCATATCGGATTTTCTAAAAATAAAAAATATTGGGGTTTTTATCCCACAATAATGTTTAGAAATGCACGGCTATTTCAGGACAAGAGTATCTGGTCCATGTTATTTGCTTATAGTACTTCTCGTATCTTCTACTGTACCAAATAGGCTGTTCTGCAGACTGATATAATAAGTTACAATATTTAAGTACATACGAATCAACTTGGCCCGCATCACTTGGACAACAACACGTCGATCTTCTTCTCCAAGGCCTCAATGCGGGTGTTTCTCTCGGCATTGGCCTGGGTCAACTTGGACACTTGGCTCTCCAACGAATCCACAAGCCCGGCAAGTTTTTCCACCGTAGACCTCAAGGTAGGAGTCTTGGCCTCCTCCTTGGCCTCCTCCTTCTTCTCCTCCTTCTTCACCTCCTTCTTAGAGTCCTCTACCTTTGGCTCCATTTTGATTGGCTCCTTAGTTTCAATCTTCTCTTTAGGTTTGGCCTCTTGTTCCTTGACCTCGGGCTTGGTCTCGGGATTGATCTCGGGCTTGGTCTCGGGATTGACATCTCTCTTGACTGGAGCAGTATCCTGCCACTCGTCATCTGCATTCTGAGCAATTCTCTTGGAATCCTCATCGTCCGATTCGTCCACCACCTTGTTGATGAGACTGCCAACGGTGCTGGACGACTTCAAGGCCTCGTCCACACTGGCAGCAGGTGCAGGACTTCCTGACAAAGAGCTGTTTGCTCTAGAAACCTTTGGAGAATTGGCTTCTTTGGCTTCCTTAGCTTCCTTAGCTTCCTTTGCCGATTTCTCCTCGGACTTCTTGGCCTCGGATTTCTTCACCGAGATATTGATTGCAGGAGAAGATTCCTTGACCTCGGCAGTCTTTCCCTCGTAAATGGCCTCCATCTTGACCAAAAGCGGACCGTTGACGTCCTTGCCCCCAAACCACTCCAGAGCAGTAAGTGCAGGCTTGTTGGAAGGAGCGTCCGGGTAAATGTCTTCCTGGAACACCTCGGACTTTCTGGGCACAATAAACGAGACCGGCTCGATGCTGGAGTCGTTGACGGTCTTGTAACACTTCAAGATCTCGTTTTCCCGGATATTGACCGAGGTCTTGGGCGCAGCTGCAAAGCCTCTTTGCGCATCCGTCGACGAGTACTGTGATAACTCATAGACAACGTCGTTGTCGTACTCGTAGTACCGAATATTTCCGTCTCCCTTGCCGGCCAAGTACAATGTGCAGGTAGCATCATCGTAGATGGGAATCAACACTCCCGACGACGAGTCAATGACAATGAACCCATCGATGGGGCCCTTGGAGATATCGTTGACATCCCAGATTCCCACCTGTCTATCGGACAACCTGGAAAATCCGGTGGTGCACACGCGGTCGGTGTTACCCAACCAAATGACCCTGGAGGCCTTGGCTCCCGTATGGCCCGGGCCTTCGGAAATCACCTCTCCGGACCGCAAATCCCAGATGCGTAACTTCTTGTCCCTGGAAATGGTGGCCATGAGCGAGCCGTTGTAGTTGAAGGCAAATGACGTCACCAAGTCCTTGTGTTGCAAAGAAATGTTCGCCTTTCCGGTCTCGATGTTCCAGATTTTCACGGAATAGTCCATGGACGAAGAGGCTAACACGTTCTCTGCACATGGATGGTATTCGATGTGTCCCACCTTTCTAGTATGTCCCGAAAGCACTTTTTCGGGAGTCACAACGTCCTTGACCTCGTCAGAATCGTCTTTGTAGTCGTGGAAGGAAAAGTCCTCGGGGATGCGCCAAATGAGGATATTTCCATCGTCTGAGCAACTAGCCACCTGCTGCGAGTCAAATGGATTGAAGGCCGTATCTAAAACAGGCCCCTTGTGCCCGCGGAAAAGCGGTACAGTATCTGGAGCCTTACCCACCTCCGAAACGGGGATAATGGCAAACGCACCGCCTCCAGACGAGTCCCACGTGACCAGGAGGTATTTCCCATTGGAGTAGATGATATTGGCATCCCATGCATTTTTGGTCACCTTTAAATTCTCATAGCAGAGTTCCTTTTTGCTGGCCTGCCCGAACACGTGCCGATACTTTGACGCTCTAACGAATTTTCCGCTGCCATTAGTAAAAGATTGAAGGAATGAGAGGAGAAAGAAGAGAGAAAAGACAGATGACAATTATGGCTGTTAACCAAACCAATTGATATCAGACACTGCAAGACTGAAGACTGCAAGACTGAAGACTGTAAGACTGCTATGACAACCAAATAACAACCAAATGACAACCAAATGACAACCAAATGACTGCTAAGACTGCTAACAGACTGCCAAGTGACAACCAAATGACTGCAAGACTGCTAAGACAACCAAATGACTGCCAAATGACTGCTATGACTGCAAGACTGCTATGACAACCAAATGACTGCTAAGACTGCTAACAGACTGCCAAGTGACAACCAAATGACTGCAAGACTGCTATGACTGCTTAGAGACTGCCAAGTGACTGCCAAGTGACTGCCAAGTGACTGCTAAGAGACTGCTAAATGACAACCAAATGACAACAGATATCAGACAAATAACAACCAAATAACAACCAAATAACAACCAAATAACAACCAAATGACTGCTATGACTGCAAGACTGCCAAGAGACTGCTTAGAGACTGCTTAGAGACTGCCAAATGACAACCAAATGACAACCAAATAACAACCAAATAACAACCAAAATCAGACAAATGACTGCTATGACAACCAAATGACTGCCAAATGACTGCTATGACTGCAAGACTGCTATGACAACCAAATGACTGCAAGACTGCTATGACAACCAAATGACAACAGATATCAGACAAATGACAACCAAATAACAACCAAATGACAACCAAATGACAACCAAATGACAACCAAATGACAGTTAAGACTGCTTAGAGACTGCTATGACAATCAAATGACAACAGATGTCAGACAAAAGGATAGGACAACTATAACTGTAAACGGTAACTGAAACGGTAACTGAAACTGAAACTGAAACTGAAACTGAAACTGAAACAGAAACTGAAACTGAAACTGAAACGGTAACTGAAACTGAAACTGAAACTGAAACTGAAACAGAAACAGAAAAGACTAAAATGAAAAGATTGAAAAACTGAAATAGCCGCTCTTAGATAAACAACCGGAACCACATAAATGAATAAATATAAAGACAAAATCCATCAATTAATACATTTCAAATTCATCATTATTCATCATTAAAACTTCAATTTCAAAAATCCTATAAATATTCAAACACCATGATTTATGCTTCATTTAGTGCATGGTTTACATACCTCATTGTTGTGGAAAGAAAGGTGGTGTAAGTTGAGAGAAGTGCGCGAGAGTTGGCTTCTGCGCGTATGGAGGTGGGTGTACGGGTTTTCCGAGGGTGGGAAGGTCTGGACTGCATAGAAGAATCAATAGAAATGAATGTGGAATTATTGATAGTTTAAAATGACTTTTAGACCTGGGAGGATATTCGCTGGTGCATATAAGTTTGGTAGAGTGGACGGATGTTTTTTTTATTGATGGGTGGGGGTTTTTAGTGTGGTTTAAGTGATACCCCGGAATTGGTCCGGAATTGCCCCGGAATTGGTCCGGAACTGGTCTGGCCCTGGGTCTAAATCCACTGAAACTTGATATTTCTTTATGAAAATTAATCCATTGTAATCGCCGGAATTCCAGCATTCGAATGAACTTATTTAATTGCCAAATTGATGGATAAATAAGGGATTTCATTGATCATTATTGAACTGGGGTAATCGGATGTACTGATCTTTTGACCTCGGAATACGATTCTCCTGCATATAAGCACGTTGTGAACTAATGTATTGACCGTATCCAACGGCGCTATATGCAGGACGGGTCTATATAAAGGTATGAACAGTGATGAGTATTGAAGAGCGATATTACACACCATAAAAGGATCAAGATAGTAATTGTTTGTAGTTTCAGTGTTAAGTGTCGTTTCTAGTCTGTATGCAGGATAGGCCTGTATATAGTACATCACTATATGCAGTTTCATGCCTGTATACAGTCCCACTATATGCAGTCCATCACTATATGCAGTCCTGAACGAAACAACACTTCCAAACATTTCAAACCTTTTCACCATTAGATAATCCCGGATTTCGTCATCAATCCTATTCCATATTATCATAGGATTTGTATGGGAGATATATAGTGGGAATGTATTTTTAGCCTGGGGCGCACAGAGAACTGTTTAACGTACAGAGCCTACAATCTTCCAAACCTTCCAAACCTTCCAAACCTTCCAAACCTTCAAGTCCTTCCAAACCTTCAAGTCCTAATCATGCATATTTAGTATAAATTGCAATTTCCAATTTCCAATTTCCAATTTCCAATTTCCAAGTTCCAAGTTCAAATCTCTCAACATTCCAAGTTCCAAGTTCCATAGAATTATTCAAGTTCCAGGCTGATTAAACTGATGGATGGCCAAAAACAATCTTTCCAATTTATGCGAAAACTTAAAGTCAAACGTAATCGAAGGGTAGAATTATTTTGATTTTGGTCTTTTTTGATTGAGAATTCATTTGAAGAAGATTTATCAAATGTTGTATTTTGGGATTCTTTTGGTTTGGTTTCATTTCCATCTCCAGGTTTTTCTGAAGATCCAGGCTTTTCTCCACTTTCATCTCCATTTCCAGACTTATGCATATCTCCAGTATTTCCAACTTCAGTATTTCCAACTTCAGTGTTTTCATCTCCAGTAGATCCAACTTCAGTGTTTTCATCTCCAGTAGTTCCATTTTGAGTAGTTCCATTTTGAGTAGATCCATCTCCAGGCTTTCTAGGCTTAAGCTCATTTCCAGTGGTTCCATCTCCAGGCTTTTCTCCAGTACTTCCATCTCCAGTACTTCCATCTTCAGTACTTCCAAGTTGAGTGGTTCCAGTACTTCCAATTTGAGTGGTTCCAATTTGAGTAGTAAGAGACCTTTCTCCAGGAAATCCAATTTCACTGGATCCAAGTTCTGTAGATCCAATTCCATTTCCAGGCTTATTTCCATTTCCATTTCCATCTCCAGTAGTTCCATCTCCATCTCCAGTATTTCCAGACCTTTCTCCAGTAGTTCCATCTCCAGTATTTTCATCTCCAGTAGATCCAAGTTGAGTGGATCCATCTCCAGTAAATCCAAGTTCAGTAGATCCAGGCTTTCCAGGCTTTTCTCCAGAAAATCCAGTAGTTCCAAGTTCAGTGGTTCCATCTCCAGAAAATCCATTTCCAGTATTTTCAATTTGAGTAGATCCATTTTGAAAAGATCCAGGTTTTTCTCCAGGAAATCCATCTCCAGTATTTCCAGACTTATTTCCATTTCCATCTCCAGGCTTTTCATCTCCAGACCTTTCTCCATTTCCATTAAATCCATCTCCAGTAGTTCCATCTCCACTGAATCCATTTCCACTATTTCCATCTCCAGACCTTTCTCCACTGAATCCATTTCCATTAAATCCATTTTCAATAGATCCAGACTCAGGCATTGAATCCTTTATATCAGTTTCAAATCCAAACGTGGATACATCTTTAATAATTTCTTTTCCAGATATTCCAGATTCATTTCTAATTGATTTGAATCCATTAGCTTCAAGTCCACCAAGGTTATTTCCAGTGATTGCTTTTCCTGTTTCAAATTTATCTTGAATTGACCTGGACGTTTCTCCAGATTTAGGTTCATTTTCGGGAGATTCAGGTCCTGATTTAGGTTCATTTTCAGAAGACGTTTCTCCAGATTTAGGTTCATTTTCAGAAGACGTTTCTCCAGATTTAGGTTCATTTTCTGGAGACGTTTCTCCAGATTTAACCTCAATTCCAGAAGACGTTTCTCCAGATTTAACCTCAATTCCAGTAAATCCAGGTCCATTAACTTCACGTCCAATTTCTCTTTCATCATCCTTTCCATATTCAATTGACCCATAAGGTTTAAGATAAAGATCCACTTCAGGACAATTAGAAACACCCTCATCAATAAAATATTCTTTAGCATATGACATGAAACATGAATGAAAAGAACCTAGAAGTTTCCTTTCATCATTAAATTTCAACTTCTTCTTAGCAACTGTAGGACCAAAAACAAATAAACCATCCACGGAACCAATGTATTCAGGAAATTTGGCTTTGGTTTGGACATACTCATTTTTCAAAATAAACTCAACTGGAGGTTTCTTAGCATTTCCATAACTTAAGAATTTGGTATTTTTGGAATCTGAAATTAAACCTGAAAGTGGTTTTTCTGTACCATTAAATATTGCAAAGAAAACAAGTGGTTCAGACGCGTTTTCAGATCTTTCAGGCTTTGGGTTCTTTCCATCTGCTGTAATGGAAGGTATAGATGAGAAATCCTTTAATGTATCATTCTTTTGATTCTGATTTCCCTCCTCCTTCTCCCGTTTTTTTGATAAAGCCCTAAAACCCTTCGGATTCTTTTGATCTGGCTTTAAAAGATAAATCTCCACCAGAAAACACCCTCTATTCTCCAGTAAATCATACCCATACCGAATATACCGCTTATTCGTATCTGAATGAGGACAAGAATAAAACGGAACATTCCGAACCCTAAAAGTCTCATCCAAATCCAACAAAGTGGCATCATTTGTAGTAGAAATAGTCAAGTAACTATTATCCAATTCCAAATACCCCAGTATAAATGTTTCATTTGTAGAAGCTTTTCTGGTATTTAAAGCAAATTGGGTAGCTTTATAAAAAGGATATTGATATCCTAATAATTGTTCTGAGTTCCCACTTATTGATACTTGAACCCCAACACCTGAAAGTGGTTCAAATATACCATTTTGCACTTTAGCAAAAAATACTAAAGGGTATAAACCTTTGGAATGGAAATCTTTAAAGTTTTCGGGGACTCTTGGACCTTGCAATCTGGTAGAAATGGTTTTGGATGATGCATATGAACTAGAATGTATTCCTAATCCATGTACATTCACTCCTATACTTCTGTCATGACGTAAAAGGTAAATGTCCACCTTAAAACAGTCTTCATCTTTCTTAAAGACATTTCCATACCTAATATACCGTCTCGTATTATGGAATTTGTTGCAGGCATAAAAAGGAGCATTTAAAACCTTATTTCGAACGTCCAAATTCAACGTACTTGCATTGACAAAACTGGAAATCGTCATATAGCTATTGTAGAGTCCCAAGTATCCTGGAGTTTTTGTCTCTGTAGTGGAAACTATATTATCTTTGAAAGTAAACTTGATTGGCTTAACCTTCTTGTTTCCATATGATAATAAATGTGCAGCCAGACCATTTTCTAAGAAATGAACTGCACTAGCAGATAGTGGGATCAACGTTCCTTTTTTGAGTCGGACATAAAAGAATAATGGGTATATTTCTCTTGTTTCGGAAGGTATCAATGAATCAGACTTTATAAGATCAGGTGCATTCAAATTCAACGGGATTGTTTTGTCGGGGAGTAAAATGTAAAGCTCCACCTTGGAACACTCTGTATCAGACCCATAGATTTCTCCATGTACAATGTACATCTTTAAATTGGTTAACCAATAGAAATAACACGAGTAAAAGGGAGAATTTGAAACTTTTCCTTGGTCATCAATATCCCAAGGAATACCATTAATAAAAGAAGAAATGGCCAAACTATCATTATGAATGCCCAAAAATCCAGCAGGTTTTGTTTCATTGGAACGAATATACCTTCCCATTAAAGAGAATTTGGCTGGCTCAATAGCTGGTTCTTCATATGCCAATACATCCATTTTTTGGTCTGTAAAAGGGTAAGGAGTCATGGAGAGAGGTATCATATCATTCCCAAGTTTGGCGAAGAAATTCACGGGATACACTTCATCTGAATTTGCCAGTATTGTGGTAAGTATAAGAGATGTAAGAAACAACCCATTGAAATTCATTTGAAATTTTGATATTCTTGTGAATTGGGATTCCCAATCTATTATATCTGACTGCCAAGGAATTTCAATCATTAACTTTCAAGGAATACCCAATTGGGAATATGCATAAAAATATTAAAAGCTTGGGAATACTTTAAAGTTATGCATATAGCTCTGGTTCAAACAAGTGGGGATTTTAAAAACTTGCTCTTGAGACTATTCTGTCTCTCCCTCCTCCAAGAAGTATCCATAAACCCTATAAACCAGAGGTTCTAGAAATCAATGGTTCTATAAACCAGAGGTTATAGAAATCAATGGCTCTATAAACCAGAGGTTATAGAAATCAATGGTTCTAGAAATCAATGGTTCTAAAAACCAGAGGTTATAGAAATCAATGGTTCTAAAAACAAGACGAATGGATTGATCCAATACCATTGACGAAACCAAATTTTGATGTTGATTTCCAAATTTAAGCTTTAACAAAAAATATTTCAACCATTCTTAAAAATAATCTTTGATAATAACCTTTTAATAAAGAAATTCAAGGAGATCTTTATCTGCACACGATAAAAGGCAATCCAAAGGACCGGTAAAATGGAGCCAATAAAACGCATTGAGCGGAATTAAACAATTGAAAAGATGTAGTCTTTGAAATTGAACCAGTGTAAATCCACTTCTTTAGCTTGGAAACAAGTAAACGTAAAGCATGTAAAAAAGCAAGGGATCCAAATCTCAATATGTTTAAACCATGAATAACTTCTAGGAAAGTAATAAGCCAGATATTTAATAAGACTTTAAATCTTTAACCAAATCAAGCACATCGTTTCTTTTCTCGAATTGAAAGCTAGTGTATTCAAATTGCTTTGGAGCTCTGATTTCTTATGGTCATTCTGTATATGAACAAGAACTCCAACCCCGGAATAAATCAATAGCTTATTGAATGATAGTAAATAAATTTGGGTCAATATTGAATGATAATAAACAAAGTTTGGGACAATATTGAATGAAGATAAACAAAGTTTGGGACAATATTGAATGATAATAAACAAAGTTTGGGACAATATTGAATGATAGTAAACAAAGTTTGGGACAATATTATATAAACTTCAATCAATTCCCAAGAAGAATGAATCAAGATATTTTTCCGAGATGTAATTTTCTAATGAATCAATGAAACTGGAAGACTTTGTATGATATATTTGTTTGAGTTTCTTATTTCTGACACTTTTCTATCAATTGATTGAATAGATTTCCATGACTTGAGTCCTCCAAAAAGCTTTAACAGAATCAGGAATTAACAGAATCAAGAATTAACAGAATCAGGAATTAAAAGAATCAAGAATTAACAGAATCAAGAATTAACAAAACCAAGAATTAAAAGAACCAAGAATTAAAAGAACCAATGACTCATCAATCCCCATTGATTCAATCAAAAATCAAAACTTCCCAAACATAAACTATTACATCCTTAGAAGTATAGAAATATCAACATCAAGAAGCCAAAAACCTTGAAAAAAAGGTATTAACAAATATCTTCTCTGAAAAAAAGTGTAAGTTTCAATAAAGAAATTTGTGAAAAACACTTTGAAAATCTTTGAAAAACTCTGAAAATCTTTGAAAAACACTAAAAAAACTTTGAAAAACTCTGAAAAACTTTGAAAAACTCTGAAAAACTCTGAAAAACTCTGAAAAACTCTGAAAAACTCTGAAAAACTCTGAAAAACTCTGAAAAACTTTGAAAATCTTTGAAAAACTCTGAAAATCACTAAAAAACTTTGAAAATCACTGAAAATCACTGGAAATCTCTGAAAATCACTAAAATCACTAAAAAATAAATCAAGCGGAACTTTAATGTTTAATAAAATAAGATTTTTTGTTATTGTTTTTGGACCAAAAGGGGAAGGGAAAGGGGGAAGGGGAGAATGGAAGCCATTTTTCTAGCCATTTTTAAATTTAAATATAGGGGGGAATGGGACCTTTTATATTGAGAGTGCGGAAACATGAAACATTGTTGCGCATAATCTCACTGCATGTGCATGTGCGTCAGATCCGAAAGGAGTCATGAGTGATATTTGAAACCTCTGTATTAGGAAATGGAGTAGACAAAAAGTAGACAAGACAGGAGATAGAAGACACTGGACAGGAGACAAAAGACAAAACAGTAGACAGAAGACACTGGACAAAAAGTGGACAAAAGACACTGGACAGAAACATTAGACAATGGACAATGGACAGTAGACAGTAACACTGGACAGTAACACTAGACAGTAACAGTAGACAATGGACAATGGACACTAGACACTGGACAATAGACACTAGACACTGGACAATAGACAGTAGACAGTAACATTAGACACTGGACAAGACAGAAGACACTAGACACTAGACAGAAGACACTGGACACTAGACACTAGACACTAGACAGTATTAGTAGTCTAGACAATTTTCACCAGTTTCTCCAGCTTCAAAACTATAATTCAGTCTCTTGATCAGAATCAATTGCATAAAACTCATCGACTTCATACCCTTCGTAAATCTCCAATTTCTTCCTGTTAATCAAGTCTCCTGCATATTGCACCTCCCATAAACTAGCACCCAATTGACGAAGAGCCAGATCTTGAGCTAATTGCCATACTCTAAGCTTCTCTTCTTCTTCTAGCTCTTGCCACGCCTTATACCCGTCGAGAAGACTTTGGAGAGGGACGTTTCCGTTGTATGCAGTCCCCGACATAATTTTCACGGTATATTTAAGTTCTTTATCACCCGGAACAGAACCTAAAGCTGGCCATATTCTTGGAGAAATAAGTTTGGCCACGAGACTGGCGAAATCGGCTGGTTCTTCTATATGGGGGTTTATATGCAGTCCCCCCAAGATTTCGTCCACATACCAGCGATTAGCATCGATCTGGGCTCGGACCGACAAGTCCCGTGTACGGCGACGTTGTCTATTGCGATCTTTCACTGATTCTTGGCTATTGTACTTCTTTGCGGCTCTTTTTCGGGCGTCGGGAGTTCGGCTCGGGGGCGGCGCCGAAGCGGCCGAGATTGGCCGAATCCCTAAACTCTTCCGCTTCTGAGCCCGCCGTCGGACATTTCCCCTGATTTCGTCTACCTGCAGTACCGGGTGGTCGGAGTCACCTTTTTTCCGATCCAAATGCCGGCCTAGGATACCTTTGGTGCAGAAGGAACGGTGGCACAAGCGGCACGTGACAAGTCCTGGTGGAGCCCGAGCATTCAAATCGAGTCCTTTTTCCATGTTTTTGGTACCGATCGGTTCCAAATCGGCCGCACTTTCCAACCCTGTCTTTTTTTCGCCCGAAAACGGCCCATAGTGTGCACTTTTATCGAGGTCGTTCTCCATACACTTATAAAGAGTACAGGTGCGCTCATCCACCCATGCAGGATATCCATCCCACCACTACACCATCACAATACAAAAGATCCATCTCTATTCAATTCTACTCCTCCACTCTCCCCCTTTTTCTTTTCCTCCATTTCTCTCATACTCCCATTTTCAATGTAATGTTCCGAAGCTCCGAAACGTATACATTCTCAATGGTATCTCCGAGTCCACCAACCACCTTAAGTATCAATTCGTTTAACTCCGCCGATCCAAGTATATCCACATGTTCGGCGGTCTTAGCACCACCCCGGATATCAAATCGGTCCGGCTCATGCATAATCTCCACAACCTTAACCTCGATATTGGCCGGGTTAAACCGCAGGTCGGGGCGTTGCCATTCATGACAGATGCTATGAGTCATCAATGCCAAGGTACCATCACCGTCTCCGAAATATACCGGGTGGTCACTTTCAGTATCGATGACGTAGGGGATACCTGCTTCCGGTCCGCCCTTCCGGTAAGTGTAAGCTCTTTCTGTAGGGTTTCCCACTCCGTAGAACGAGAAGATCTTCATGTCGGGAGCATTGGGGAGTGCCACCTCCAAAGGGTTGGACCATTTGGCCTGGTCAAGCTCATTTTGGTGGAGCTCTTTGGCCGTTCTGGCAAACCCAAATGAGTAGTTTTCTCGGACTCGCTTGGAGAACCATTTAGGAGACACCTCGAGCAACTTTTCAATACTCTGTACCACCGTATAATCTGAATCTGACTCCAAGCCAATCTCTCCATGCACACTTTCACCTCGGTACCGGATAAACTTGCCCACGGTATCATTTGTCGGGCCCGAAATCTCCACATCTGCATCACTAGTCAGAAGTGTATTGCTTGGATCATCGGGGGAACTAGACAAGTCACCCCAGATCAAATCACCTCCTTTGGGAATCATGGCCGGAACTCCACCAAACGTCCGCAACATCTCCACACGTTCTTTTTTGCTAAAGAACTTCTCTAATCCATACACTGCAAAGTAATTGAGCTGCACAGTATCCTTCATTTCTCCCGATAAAAGCGCCGGAATGGCCTTTGGAGTCCCCAAAAGCGAGCCACTAATATCAATGAAGCCAGCCAAATGATCATTGCACCATTTGTCACCTCCATTTCCATAAAGTGGCCCCTCAGCCTCCACCCACTTCATGAAGTAGTAGATCACCTGCAGGCCCATGGAATGGCCCACCAAGTAGGACTTGTGGCCGGTAATCTTCTTAGTGGTTTCGATTTGCAACCTCAACTTGGTGAAATAACCATCTCTCCTCTCAAGATCCAAGTACGCTAAGCGCCAATCATATCCTGCACTAATCATATTATCAGGACCATAACCAATGACGGCCAAATTCTGTAAGATCTTATTCCATATCCAGTAACCCGCCACAAAGAAATCAGCAGCATCAAATCCAGACAGAGCCCTCACCTTAATATTGGGCGGGTCTAGACCCGTTTCAGGATCTAATTTAACATGTTTTAACCAACACGCCTTATCCAATACCATGGTCCGTAACATATAAAACAGTCCCCATAAGCGTTTACGGAAATGAGGAAGTGATGGACATGGACCTTCATCATTAGTACCCCAGGATTCTAAGCCCGTAGAAATAACCCCAGGAACCATAACAACATTATATTTCGAAGTCAAATTCAACTCATATTGCATTCGTTTACCAACAGAAAAAGACTCAGCAGAACCTTTCAATTCATTCGTTTTAGGCCGATCATTACTATCCAAAATCAGTTGTAATCCTTGAGGAATCGAATCTCTCCAATCTTCCATAAATTCATTAAATGTATCAAACCGCATTAGTTTATCTAATTCTCCTTTTATATCTTCCGACGATATTGCTGTAATAATAATAGTTGCAACAAGTCCAAGAATGGCTCCTAATATAAACGTTACCCGCCGTGAATGATATAGCTTTTTCTTAAGCTCCTTATCTTTATTCTTCTGGCGCTTATTGCTCTTGTGCTTTAATTGGTTATGGTCGGTCCCTGCACATATGTCCCAATTCAATTTCTTAGGAATCACACTATTTGTAGATTTGAAATCTTGATTGATTTGAGAAGATTTTGATTGACTTTCATTGGTGGATTCGATATCAAGAATATCTTTATTGGAAATGGAACTTTCTGGTTGCTTTTTGGGGTCAATGCTTTTGGGACTGGGTGTACTGATTTCTTCCTTTTCCTGTATACTGCGCCCGGTTAATTCTTTAATTGAATCTTTTGAAATCTGCCGCTTTTTCTTACGGTTTCGGATTTGGGTTCCCATGGTATTTGGTGTTTAAATCGGTTTGAATTGTGCGAGAACATCCCGAGACTCTATACACTACGAGTTTTGAGTTGTACTGTATACAATTTTGAGTTGTACTGCATACTTTGCAATTGTACTGCATCTAAATGATTTTGAGTTGTACTGCATATTTTGAATTGTACTGCATATTTCAAAAATACTGCATATCCAAATATACTGCATCTAACCCTCTGATTGTTTAGATCAACTTGGAGTATTGACTTCGTCATTGTTAATTATGCCATCTTCGCTTATCATATGCAGGAGTTCTTTCCTATCAACTACATCATTTTCAATTCCGTGGAAATATCCACTACTGCTCTCTACCACTGTACCAGACCATGCCTCAACTAGACTGTTAACACAGACTAGATAACACCAAAGTAGCAGACAGTATAGACAGATTTGAAAATACTAGTATCACCAAGTACTAGACAATTTGGTACCAGACAATTTGGTACCAGACAGAAAAGACAGACCACTACCACCAAGTACCAGACAGAAAAGACAGACCACTACCACCAAGTATCAGACAGAAAAGACACAATTGAATATGAATTAATAAACCAGTAATAACTCAATTCAGTCCGTCTTCCAGATCCAGCTGTACTTCATGTAAATTAGAGTTCAACGTTTGTTCACATGATCTTGTACATGGCCGTACCCATTCCATAGCCAGTTCCTCCATCATTCCAGATCCAACCCCGAATCAAAAGCATAACTGGCATATGCGTCAACTCAATCAGGCAATTTGGTCAATTGATTTGAAATTGACTAAAAAACTGCCATCAATTGAGTAGTTTGACCATTACAACTCATAATGGTGTCGATGACAAAGTCAAACACTTGAATAAATTGACCCAAATCAAGCATGTTGAATAATTGCATGACTTGATTGACGAGTTGACTAATACCAAGTCCATAACCAAAGTATCTCATTCTTTGAGTTATCTCAGATTGTCAATCAGTTTTCAGCCAAATCAACTAAAGAGCCAATTGATTCAACCAGTCAGCCAAGTATAAACTCATTCTCAAATAGTCATGAAATATTGATCAATAGCCATAAATTGTCAGAAATTAGCCTTCTGGCAGCCTTCAAAGAGTCATCAAATCATCACGAAACAGCTCTCTTTTAGTCATCAAATAACTATCACGTATCCACCAACAGTCAATCAATAATAATCAACTAACCAATCATCCTAATAATCAAGTAGTCATAAATTAGGCAAATCAATAAGGCAATCAACGAGCCAAATCGATAAGGTTTTCAAACAATCAAATCGTCATCAAAGTCAATAGCCATGGAGTTACCAAATAAATAAGGTAATCAATTAACCAATGAGCTTAGCAACCAGCTGACCAATTAATAGCCAAATTAATTAGGCATTCAATTGAACAATTAATAAAGAGATCAATTGGTCATCAAATAACCATCGAAATTTCATCAGTAATCACCAGCAAATAACCATCGAAATTTCATCAGTAATCACCAGCAAACAAGCCAATTGCTAGCTTGGTCATTTGGTCCCAACCTCAACTTAAAGAGCGTCCATAGTGAAATCATACTCGATGCCAGGGGTCACGCTTGCAATGAACTTGAGGAAAATCACAAGGTAATGATCCACACGAATAGAGTCCTGTGCAGAGTCCTCTTCTTTCGCGGAGGCCTCCTTTTCTTGTCCCTCTTTCAACCCCCCCTTCTTTCCCTCCATTAGTCCCTCGTTTTGACTGGTTTGACCGGTTTGACTCCTCCTTTCATTATGGTTCCGCTTTCTGGCATGCTCCATAAATACCTTCATCACTGACGAATGCTTGCATGGATGTATAGACACGCCCGTGGTATTTTTGGTCATAGGTAAGGCCTCTATGGTCGCCGTCTTGTCCTTATGGTCTCCTGAAATGTCCTCGTACATCTGAGAAGGCAAGAGAGGAATACCGTTGCCGTTGAACCCCACCAAATACATCTTGGGCACACGGTATGATGTGGAGTAACTGATGTACAAGTCGTACTTGCGGAGGCCCAGCTGATCAGTATGGATTTGGGTATAATCATCGATTTCATCACTTAAATCATCATCCAGAAGCTCAGCATCAAGATCAACTTCCGTGGCGGCAAGCTCCAGGGTGGTGGCGGCAACTTCAGGGGCTGCGGCGGGATGAAACGAAGGAATCACCTCCATATCGGAATCACAGCCATCATCCTCGTCATTTAAAGCCTCCAAACCACCTTCATCGCCGGAAATAAACGATGCATACCGCCGGTACGACGGCACGTGACGCGTGACCAAGTACTGCTTTTCAGGGGGCAAAAACGCCTTCTGGAGGCCCTTAACACTAGGGCCCCAGCTCCACGTGGGGAACTTCTGCACTAGGTAATCGCCTGCTAAGACAAACTCCTCGGGGGAGATTTCGCCGGTGGTGAGGAAATTGGATTCGTTATTTATAGGGGTGAGGTACTCCCTTAAGGAGGATAATCTGCTTCGGATGTTCATGGTGTGGTGTTCGTGTTTGACGCTGCGTGATAAGCTGAGTGCGATAGACTGCAGGTAAGGAAATCCGTACACCCGTCTATATGCACTACCACAAATGTTTATATGCACCACAAATGACTATATGCACTACCGCGGATGTTTATATGCACTACCAGAGCTTGGTCTATATGCACCACCAATTAATTAAATCCATTTTCCACTGGGGTAAGCACTAATCAATGTCAAAATAGAAGTAATATGTTCTATATAGAATACACCCTATACATTTTATGAGTAGTGTACTACTCAATCGATTAGTGTGAGTTGCACGACTTCACCCATAGAAGCAGAACCATTCTCTTATACTATAAACATACTAAATCTCTAAAGGATTAGGTAAGCTTATCATAGAATAAAGATTTATCCAAGAGATACTCCACTGTCTCTCACAATACAGTCCCCATCTGTATAGTGTCTGCTGTATAGCCTTGAAATAGAAAAAGAAAAGTCTTGGTCTCTTCTGGTCTGGTAAATCCAGAGTATAATTCTCTGCTTGATATCTGGACTATTCAGTATACGGAACTGTACTACCATAGCATGCCACATTATACTCTCTCACTATCAGTCAACAAGTAGTATCAGTATCAGAATAGTAACTGTATCAATGAATAGTACCGGTAATAGTAACAGAATAGTATCAGTATCAGAATAGTATCAGTATCAGTATCAGTATCAGTATCAGTATCAGTATCAGTATCAACAGAATGGTATCAGTCACAGCAATAAATAGTGTCAGTATCAACAGAATAGTAACAGTCACAGCAATAGAATAATATCAGTCAGCAATAAATGGTATCAGTATCAACAGAATAGTAATAGTCACAGCAATAGTAGTAACAGAATAGTATCTGTATCAGAATAGTAATAGTCACAGCAATAAATACTATCAGTAATAGTAACCGTATCAACAGAATAGTATCTGTATCTGTATCTGTATCAGAATAGTACCAGTATCAGTATCAGAATCGTAATAGTCACATCAATAATAGTATCAGTATCAGTAACAGAATAGTATCAGTATCAGAAAACTATCAGCAATAGTAATAGAATACTATCAGTCACAGCAATAGAATACTATCAGTCACAGCAATAAATAGTACCAGTATCAGTATCAGAATAATATCAGTATCAGTATCAAATGGTATCAGCCACAGCAATAAATAGTATCAGTAATAGTATCAGTATCAGTATCAACAGAATAGTATCAGTATCAGTCAACAGAATAGTATCAGTCACAGTAATAAATAGTATCAGTATCAAATGGTATCAGTCACAGCAATAATCGTAGCCAGAAGGTGATATAGTAATTTGCTCCTATTCTCATGGAATTCCTCTTTTGGCCCCTCTTTACATCAGTCCTTATCTTAAAAAGTATGGCTATGATCAGATTCTGGTAGTTGATTGGCTTTTCTAAGAATGGTAGTCTGATCAATAATCAAGTCTGTGATGACAGAAGAAGATGAAAAGATGACGTGGTGAGTTTTCACAAAAGAAGATATCGTCATGATTTCATATGAGACTAAAAAAATGGCTGCTATTCTAGTGAGGTGCGAAGGGGTCTTTTTTATATTCGCCATGGCTGTAAAACATGAAACCCCCCTTTCAACCCGCATGCATAAGCTGCGAATATATAAGAAGCACGCCCCCCCCCCCTCTCTTTTTTTTTCCCGCCATCTTTTAAATCTCCATTTCTTCTGTTACTGTTTCAGAATCTTCTGTTTCTGTTTCAGAATCTTTTGTTTCTGATTCAGAATCTTCTGTTTCTGTTCCAAAATCTTCAATTTCAGTTCCAAAATCTTCAGTTTCAGTTCAAAATCTTCTATTCCAGTTCCAAAATCTTCAGTTACATTTCAGAATTTCAGCTTGATCTTACTCTACATCTTCGAGTATCCCAGGATCTTCTGTCTCTAGCAGTTCTGGAGCTTCCATATATTCGAGCAATTCTGAATCTGTCTTTGTTTAGGGTCGTTTGTTTAGGGTCGTTTATTTAAGGAACTGTGATATTTCAGGATTAGTCATCCATCTTTTTCATCCTCTTTCTACCCAAACAAAACATCATTCAAGGAGAAGATGACCTATTTCTACCATTCTTAGGATGGCAATACCAGTTGACTCCACTACTCTATTACTACATACTAACCATCAAATACTAACCATCTAATACTAACCATCTAATACTAACCATCTAATACATGGACAAGGAGAGACCTCAGTCGCCCCATTGAATGCTGCCAAACTGGAAACCATAACTAAGTGCATTACCAACCAATTGGACCAAGACTTCGAGATAGCAATACTCTCTACTGTGTACAGTACCGAGTATAATAGTATGTACTAGTTTTATTTTCTACCACGTCATATTTGATGGTCTAGCAATTTTGACTGTGATCCGATATATTACCACTGATGGGGTATTACTTAATCTAGAGGATATATACTTATATGCAGGACAACTGACTAACTGAATATGGAATAACACATTGATACCTGGTACTGCACACAGTGTTAGACACATTGATACCTGGTACTGCACACAGTGCTAGACACACTAATACCTGGTACTGCACACAGTGCTACATACCATGTCTCTTCATACGACTAGACCAAAACCTGGAGTATAAGAGAATGAAAACAGAGTATACCCTAGCCAAGAGTATACTATAGCATGAATGAGAAGTTAAGGTATTGATGGTGGTATTATGGTTTTCCGGCATATAGCCCCAGGTATACTAAAGACTACGCCATACTAAGTACTACTGATGAATACACCCCTACTACAATTGATAAAAGAGGGTCCTGTGTATAGTGCTTTTTACAACTCTTTAGATGATGGATGAAAATACAGAACCTTCTTTATTCGGCTGCATGAAATAGTATGGGGTACGGTGTTGTTGTGGTGTGCATATAGCGTGGTGCTGCCCGGATCTCGCATCGATCAACACACGAATCTCGTGACTGGGACATCATGAAGAGAGGGAAAAAGAAGGGGGTTTTAGGTTTTGAATTTTGGAGTTTGGATTCCCGATTTGGAAACCCCCAATTTGGAAACCCCCAATTTGGAAACCGGTTTGGAAACCCTCAATTTGGAAACCCCCGGTTTGGAAGCCGGTTTAAATGCGCCCCCGGTTGGGGAAATTCCGGCCGAATTGCCTGCAGGATACCCACTAGATCAGTTCCCTCAATAATCATTGTCGTGGCCTCGTTCCTGATTCGTTGGTATTGTCCCTAGAAACATGCATCTGGGGGTACTGGACCTGCATGCAGAAGATGAAAGATGCGCAGTCACAACACGCTCCAAAGCACGCGTTCCGGTACCATCCAACCCGTACAACGCTAAGGGAGAAAGTAAAGTTGATGCAAAAAGAAACATTTTTACCAGTCCTTTTCCCCGATTTCTATACGTCTCAAGCGAGACCATAGTGATGCAGCATGGTTGTTATGTGCAGGATATATAATGTACAGTATTGGGTTATGTGCAGTATATATTATGTGGAGGATACCTTATGTACAGGGCGAGCATTATGTACAGGACATACTATATATACAGGATGTAAACAGACACGGTTCGCGCGCATGCACGACCGAGATCTAGCAGGCGAAAATTGAGGCAGCATCTTCGCATTGTTTTCTTTTCGTATGCTTTAGGCTCACATCCACACACACCCTATGCACACCCCCCCCCCCCATGCCCCCCCCCCCCCCCCATGCACACCCGTACCTCCGCTCACCTACAACAAGACCAACGCGCTCCACACCAGTTCCACCAGACTCTTCATAACACTCCTGAAACATCCTTGGAACATCCTTGGAACTCCCCAGTTTCTACTTGTCCTCCTCCCCTCCTTGGCCATCATTCTCCCTCATCTCCCTCATCTCCTCCATCTCCTCCGTCTCCTCCGTCTCCTCCACCATAACCCCTTGACGTATACTATTAAGTATAGGACGTGACACGTGAACCAAGTGAAACTAGACACTATTTTAAACAAGCAAAAACATCTGGACCAATCAGAGCATCTGAAACATCAGAGCATCTGAAACATCTGAATATCTGAAACATCTGAATATCTGAATATCTGAACATCTGAACATCTGAACATCTGAAACATCTAGACCAATCAGAATATCTGAAACATAATAGAATAACATTCACGTTTCAAAAGAGTTTCCACTTATTACCTGAATCGACTATTCTACTAATTTCTGAATCGACTATTCTACTAATTTCTTATTCGACTTTGGGCTTTGATAGCTATATACTTAGAGTGTTTCCAATACACCATATCTCATAATAATAGAGATTGATTTCCCTATTTGGAGATCTAGATTTGAATTCCCAAGACTTCTTTATTATTGATCCAAGAATTTCATTGATCCAAGAATTGAATTCCCAAGATTTCTTCATTATTGATTCCAAGAATTTCATTGATTCCAAGAATTTCATTGATTCCAAGAATTTCATTGATTCCAAGATTTGAATTAATCCGAATTGAATTAATCCGAAAGAATTAATCCGAAAGAATTAATCCGAAAAGAATCCATTATTCCAAGAATTACATTCATTTGAAGCATCAAAATCACTAGAAGTTTACACAATTATTTAAAGAAATTGGAAATTGGTTACTTCATTCTTTAAAAATTCGAATTGGTCATCTCCCAAACCTAAAGCTTCAGCTAAACATTTGCTTGAATCTTCGGAACTACTGGATTCATCAATCAATACTCGTCATTCATAAAATCACATTGATTGAATTTTCGAAATCCACCTCAATTGATTATCTGTATTCTTCCCAGTTATCCCTTTCATAGCTTTGAAACTGTTTCCATTGATGCCAGTTTCTTCCACTCCATCACGTGTGGCTTTGGCTCCACTCAATACTAATGTGACTACAGATTCTCCAGTTTTTAAAACAAGGCTGTTCAATACTTCATCACTCCCTTTAACACCGTCACTTACCCCCAAGTTCTCCTTGACCAAACTGGCCACATCCATCGTTCCAAGCAAAACTTCTTATACTAGTGCTCGCAAGTTTGACAGTTTTAGCGATTACAGAATCTCCAATAATCGGAATGTCAAAGCAGATTTGGCTGCAACAAAGTTAAAGCTCCGCTTGCAGTTGGCTTTTTACAAGCTCAAGGTACAGAAAAAGGCAAGTCATGCAGCTCTGCCTAATATTCAATTCAGGTCAAGGGTATGTAAGCCTGTACTGAGATTTGCTACAAGACTTGGAGCTATATCGAAATCAAGGCTCAGATCTTCTGGATCAAGTTTTTTGAAGCTTGATTCTAATTCGGGAATTTCTCCTACCGGAGACTCATCCTCGGGAAACTCTTCCTCGGGAAACTTGACTACTGGAAATTCAACAATCAAAACTGTCCCTGAAACCAATTTTGGCACCAATAATCTTCCCGGAAACTTCTCCACTGGGGCCAACGTCAACTTGCAAAGGCCTCGACTGGTAAGTAACCTCCGGCTCAGTACTGTGGCTGCAAAAAAACCTGCTTTGAAGCTTTACCACATTAAGCCTCTGTCAGCATTTCATAATGTATCTTCTCGGCTTCCCCTCCATATTCCCACTCAAGATCCAACCAGTCAAATCCTTACATCGCAAGGTCTTAATCAAGATGGACAAAGTCAAGGTGTTGGAACTCAAGGTCTTGGAAATCAAGGTGTTGGAACTCAAGGTGTTGGAACTCAAGGTCTTGGAACTCAAGGTCTTGGAACTCAAGGTCTTGGAAATCAAGGTCTTGGAAATCAAGGTCTTGGAAGTATAAGCCACAATATTGGACTGTCAGATAAGGTACAAGAGCGTCTTCCGCCAGTGTATAAAATCTTAAAGACGCCCATCAAGGCTAGCAGCAAAATTCCGGCAGTTCTGGCTAGCGATGAGACTATCGATGAGACTGCAGATGACTCGACATTGGAGGTTAAAAAGAGAGATGACTTCTTGGGTTCTCTGCCTCTAAGACACAACTTTGGTACACCCAATAGCTTCTCTGTGGCCAAGTCCTTGTTACAACTTGGCCTGGGCTTCTATTAGCCTGTCCCATATATGACTCACGAAACCATGATTGGATCCCAATAGATGTAAACTAATCCATAATCTTGTACAAATTTGCAAAGGAGCTTTTAGGTGATGGTAATATCACATGAAATCAGTTCAAGGCAATACTAAAATCGACTTTGAAACTATTCTGAACATCCAAACCCTCGCATTGCATATAAGGAAGAAATCCCACACATAACCTGGCCATTTTATGTATTGGGTGGAAAAAGATTGATGAAATCCACAGATAATCCTATATCATGTGAAAGCACATCCACTGGTCCAAATCCATAATCTGTATCATCATACTCTAGAAGCTTATCCATGAAAGGAAAGCTTATCCATGAAAGGAAAGCTTATCCATAAAGCACTGGTTTGGTAGAACAGGATAAGTATGTGGGATAAAACATGGATCACGTGATAGAAGTGAGTAGCTCGACTATATCACATACACTCTTCACGTGAATATTAAAGGCATCATAATTCTCCGTTTGACCAAAACAAACAGCACCCTGGATTTGATCAATATATGTGCCTGTAGGTAGTTTGTTGTTGATGATCATTCGAGCCACCACGGCCTCCACATCAACATCCGAGGGGTCTTGTATGAACAAAGAATAGATGCGGCGGAGGGTCACATTGGTATAATAACGAGGAAGCTTGCTCAAGTTGCTATCCAAATAATTCTCCGTAATCAGTACCAGGAAAAGTTCAAATACCCGGCGGAACAGGTAGAAATGCAGTACGTACTGCACAAGAGCACAGAAGCTATTGTAGGGTACAAGACGTTCCTTATAATCCATGAACCCCATAATGGGAGTATTCCCATACCGAACCAGTACTCTTTCCAGCATTAAGTACTTGAGCACGCTCTTATCACGAAAATCCGAATCTCCCAATAAATAGTACACCAAAATCTTCAACTGGATATTGTCAACCACGGGGTTCGAACCCGCGACCCCAAAGAGTGCATTAATCTTCTTGGGCACCATATCCATTAGCCTCAAGTACTTAGTATGTGGCGCAAGAAGAAATTGGTAATCCGTAAGTAAGTCCTGGTATTTGATCCTTAAAAGAATAGAAAATGGATTGGAAGATGCAGGAGAAAGGAATGCCAATGATTTGATGTCCTGCAGACAATCCTTGGCAGTAAAGTAGAGCTTTACTTCAAGAATCACAAGATTGACTGCAGTTTTCCGAGCGTCTCCTTCCCGAACTCCTTCTCGAACTCCTTCTCGAGTCCCATCTTTACTTCCCCTCTCGTCATTTTCCCCCATTTCTTTTGATTCCCCACTTTGCCCCTTTTCCTGACATTTACTCTCATTCTGAGAATTACTATGAATCCCCCCCTGTTCATTTGACTCGATTGGGAAGTTCTTCTTGATTGGGAAGTTCTCCTTGATTGGGAAGTTCTTCTTGATTGGGAAGTTCTTCTTGATTGGGATGTTCTTCTCGATTGGGAAATTCCTCTCGATTGGGATGTCACTTTGTGGCGGGTATTCCGAACAAAGTAGGGAGTGGAGATGAGTTAGAACTTGGGGGATGTTTTCAGGAATTAATGTATCATAAAGGGTTTGTGCTGCTATGAGGATTTCATCGGGGCCTTGATTGTAAGCGTTCTGGAGGGCTGTAATAAAGTCCATGGAGAATGAGGACTGGGAAGTTAGGGTGGGATTGGTGTTGGATGCAGGCGTAGGTTTATCTCATTTATATGCAGGTTCTTCTTATATGTAGGTGTGCGAGTTTTTCTTATATACAGGCTATATAATTATATGCAGGTGTGAGAATTATCTTATATACAGGAATATGTTTTCTTATATACAGGTTCCATACCTATATGCAGTCGTGCTTATATGCAGTTCCCCTAGAATCCCTTCCATTTACCTGGACTTGTCGGATTTTCGTTCTAAAAAAAAGGAGGTGGTTCTAAAAGTGCCGAGAAAAACTATGGTGGTGGTTTTTTTTGATTTGGAGAACGTGGTGTATTTTTTTCCCTGGTGTGTAGTTTGATGTTTCGATCATCCTTGCCAAATGCGTGCATAACACCATTTTCTAAAGTCACCAACCATATAAAATTCAACCACTAAAAAGAAGAAATTGTTGATTGAATCAATGAATTCTTGTCTTGGGAATTGTCTAGATGCAGGACCCAAAATATAAATATTTTCTTCCTTCTCTTTCTTTTTAACCCGTACACCCCCAAGATGTATATGCAGTACCGAATATATTAATTTCAAAAATCATTAGAATATTGAAATCCGGTATATTATATGAATAATCTAGTATTATATCACCATAGGAATATTATTAATTGACCTTAGAAGGTGGAATAGTATGGGTTCCTGCATATAGTCATATATTCCTGTATATTAAAGTTTGCACCTGTATATAAACATACCTGCATATATGTTCGCACCTGCATAAAACCACACCTGCATAAAACCCACACCCAGACCGCATTTTCGCAGCTTCGTAACGTCGTTTACCTTCTCCCTTATACCTCCACTTCTTCATGCTCTTCAACGTGGTCTCCATTCTAGTATTGGCAGTGGCCTTCTTCGAGGCATCCTTCCGCACTTGGCTTCCCCGCCATTTCCATTTCGACCCTCTCCGTTTACAGCAGTTGGTGCACGAGACCTTGGCGGAAAACCCTTCTGCTCCCGCCAGGGATATCATGATCAGCTTAACGCCACGCCTCCAGAAGGAGTACCCAGGACTTATTAATGATCTCAATTTCAACGATTGGGTGTATAATAATGCCGGTGGCGCCATGGGTAACATGTTCATCTTGCATGCTTCCTTTAGTGAGTACCTTATTTTCTTTGGGACTCCAGTGGGAACAGAGGGGCATACGGGGGTTCATTATGCCAATGACTTCTTTACGATTTTGACGGGTGAGCAGAAGGCGGGTGCTCCGAATGCTTTGGTTCCTGAAGTGTACTTTCCTGGAGATCAGCATCACTTGGTGAAGGGAGAGGTGAAGCAGTATTCCATGCCGAGCGGGGCTTATGCGTTGGAATTGGCCCAGGGTTGGATTCCCGCCATGTTACCTTTTGGCTTTGTGTCTGTGGTGTCGCTGACCTTGGACATGTACTCGTTCTACCGTACGGTGTTTTTTACGGGTAAGGACATGCTCAGGAACTTAATCCACGGTAAGTTCTAGCACTCCAAAAGTCTTATATCCATGAGTTGTGAATGTCATTATGAATCTCATGTATGAGGTGTGCTAGCCTCGAAGTGGTATACTAATAACAATGTCTATTTATTCCATCTGTGCATCGGATATATGGAAAGAGTACTTCGAGGAGGAACCATGTAGAAATATTGGAAAGGATATATTATTAGAATATGATTCAGGATATAAGCCATTGATAAGAGCCATGAAAAGTCTTCATTCTAATTATGAATACCGCACGACCACGTTTACTCACAAGAACATTTTCCTGCATATAAAGGTTTGAGCAGTACACGACCTTGATAGAACCAAAGTCGAATAATTAATTGATAAGTACACTACTACAAGATCACTACTAAAGGATCATTACTACAGAATCATTACTACAGGATCTGGTGGGTATTTTAGTGCACACATAAGTTCGCGAAAAACAGAATTACACTTCGCATCGTATGAACTTCGCACGACCCCAAATTATCGGCTCAAATCAAGTATAATCAGGTAATCTTTGATAATTGCCGATTAGAAAGTCCATATTTTGACTCAATTGAGTAGTGGGAATTTTCCAACGGAATAAAAAAAACCGTGTCCTGTATATAAAGATTTGTCTAATCAAACACGGCAATAAAATCAGACTAAATGTGTATTTTAATTCCTAGCTCAATATGCAAATATATTTAATTCGTCAATTGATTATCAACTAAGAGGTAAATAAACACAAGAAAAAGGAAAAAGGAAAAAGGACAAGAAAATGGAAAATGGAAAAAGGACAAAATGGAAAATGGACAAAATGGACAAAATGGAAAACCGGGAAAATAGACAATTGAAAAATACACAATGGCTTTTAACAATAGCAATTGACATTGAAAATTGACATTGACAATTGACATTAACAATTGACATTAACAATTAGTCTTGGAAAATAGACAAAATAGACAAAATGGAAAATGGAAAATAGACAACATGGAAAATGGAAAATAGACAGAATGGACAAAATGGACAAAATGGAAAATGGACAAAATGGAAAATGGAAAATGGACAAGAAAATTAACATTTCGCATATGTACATAAATTTTATTGATTTTTTCATTCATAAACATATAAAAAATGAAATGCAAGGAGAAAAAAAAAAGAAGAAAGAAAAAAAAGCAATACAAAGTAAAAAAAAAGACTGGAAAAAAGTGGAAAAAAGTGGAAAAAAAAAAACGAAAAAAAACCTCCAATTCAACACAGTGAAAAAAGGAAATCTTGGAATTTGGCATTGGAATTTGGCATTGGAATTTGGAAGTGGGATTTGGAAAATAGGGGTAATTTGATGGATTTTGTGGTTGAAAAATAGGAAGATAGTCATTGATATTCAAATGAGAGGGGAAACCGAGGCCTCAAACGGATAGAAGTTTCCTAAAACGGATAATCACGACGGATTAGGAAGGTGGAATTTCCTAAAACGGATAATCGCGACGGATTAGGAAGGTGTAATTTCCTAAAGCGGATATTCTCGACGGATTAGGAAGGTGGAAAGATAAAACCATAAAACCATAAAACCATTAAACCATTTCAAAACAAAAAAGCCCAAACTCTAGACCCTCTAAAAATTCGAAAATCAATATTGATGAAACGTTTCGAGTTTGTAGCCCTGATAGGAGGACAATATACAGGAGGCCACTATACACAGGAAAGCACACTATGCAGGCGATTACACTATGCAGGATATCGCACTTTGCGCACCTTATCTTTGCGCGTTTCAAGTTTCAAGCCATACGCGATATTTAACATCACCTTTTCATTGGTCACCATACTCTTCAAATTGAACCACTAATTTGGAATTGAAATTGATTGGATTTGATTGGAACAGATTGGATTGATTGGAACAGATTGGATTGAAATTGGAACTGATTGGATTGAAATTGGAACAGATTTGATTGGTGATTCACAAAGAATATAATCACATCACGCCACATTCTTTTGATTATTCAATAATCATAACCTCTTTTTATTGGATTTTCTTCCCGACGTTGAAGTTTTGAATCTTGAAGTTTTGAATCTTTGAATCTTGAAGTTTTGAAGTTTTGAAGTTTTGAATCTTGAAGTTTTGAATCTTGAAATCTTGAAATTCCCTTTTCAAGTAATCTCCGTTCTTCTGGTATCTTATCCGCTTCATCACATACCAATTTGGGATAAAAAGTCCCATAGATAAGTCTTTCGGATCTATTCCTGAGACCATTCCTGATCCATTCTTGATATATCCCTTGGTCTTGATCTAGTCCTGATCCAGATACCATTCCTGATCCAGATACTATTCCTGATACCAGTCCTTAGTACCATTCCCTGATCCTGATCTTGGTACTATCCCTTGATCTATTCCTGATCTATCCCTTGATCTATTCCTGATCTTGATATCAGTCTTTGATCCAGATATACTCCTTGGTATACTCCTTGATACCATTCCCTGATCTTGGTACCATTCCCAGATATATTCTTTGATCCAGATATATTCCTTGATCTATTCCTGATCTAGTCCTTGATCTTAATACCAGTCCCTGATATACTCCTTGATCCAGATATCAGTCTTTGATACTAGTCCTTGATACCATTCCTTAGTACCAGTCCTGATCTATTCCTGATCTTGATCTAGTCCTTGATCCAGATATACTCCTTGGTATCATTCCTTGAACCTGATATACTCCTTGAACTAGATATCAGTCCTTGATATATTCCTCGATCTTGGTACCAGTCCTTGATATCAGTCATTGGTACTAGCCCTTAGTACTATTCCTTGATACCAGTCCTTTATCTTGGTACTATCCCTTGGTACTATCCCTTGATCTAGTCCTCGATCTAGTCCTTGGTACCAGTCCCTTATCTTGATACCATTCCTTGATATATATTCTTTGATCCAGATATATTCCCTGATCTTGGTATACTCCTTGATCTATTCCTTGATCCATTCCTTGATCTTGATACCAGTACTTGATCAATTCCTTGATAACAGTCATTGGTACTATTCCTTAGTACTATTCCTTAGTACTATTCCTTGATATACTCCTTGATCTATTCCTTGGTAATAGTCCCTGATCTTGATACCAGTCCCTTATCTTGATACTAGTCCCTGATATACTCCTTGATCCAGATATCAGTCCTTGGTACTAGTACTTGATCTATTCCTTAATAGAAGTCCCTGATATATTCTTTGATCTATTCCTGATCTATTCCTTGGTACTATTTCTTGGTACCAGTCCTTGATCTATTCCTTAATAGAAGTCCCTGATATATTTTCTATTCCTTGGTATACTCCTTGATCCTGATCTATTCCTGATCTTGATCTATTCCTGACATTCCTGAATAGAAGTTATTCTGATCTATCCACATCTTGATTTGTCCAGTATAGAATCAAACAGATTATCATGAATGAAACTCACTCCCTTTTACCAACAGTATCGGAAGTTAGCGAAGACGAAATTATCGCCTATGTGCAACAGAGAAGAGTATCCATTGCATCTGCAGGAACCAAGATCCCCCAATTCCTGCTCTCCACTAAAATCTCTAGGGTTAGCTTGAATGATGCACTTCTTCCTGCACGTTCCAACTTGTCTATATTTGGCCATGATCATGATGAAGAGAGTCATGATATCCATGATATCCTGGACTTACTCTCTGTACATTCCCATACTATCATGAAGGAACCTGAAACAACCATGAAAACAGAATTCAAAGTACTCTCTCGATATTCTGTACCATTAATAGTGACTTTCTTGCTTCAATATTCACTCACTGTGGCTTCTGTGTTTTCTGTTGGTCGGTTAGGCTCAACTGCCCTTGCTGCTGTATCCTTATCTTCCATGACTGCCAATATCACTGGTTATGCCATCATTCAGGGTGTTTCCACATGCTTGGATACCTTATGTGCCCAATCCTATGGAAGAAAGGACTATAATGCTGTTGGGTTGCACTTTGTTCGATGCACATACCTCTTGATGCTCTTGTATGTGCCAATGTTGATCTTATGGGTGTTTTTCTCCACTCCCATTCTTTCCCTTTTGATTGGTGATAAGAAAGATTTGGTGGTCATGGCAAGCCAATATCTCCGTGTATTATCATTGGGATTACCTGGTTTCATAGTGTTTGAAAACCTCAAGCATTTCTTGCAATCCCAAGGCATTTTCCATGCCTCCACATATGTCTTGCTTTTTTGTGCCCCATTAAACGCATTGCTTAATTATTTGTTGGTATGGAACCCGGTCATTGGAATTGGCTTTGTGGGTGCTCCACTCTCTGTGGTCATCACTAATTGGCTCATGTGTTTCATCCTTTTGGCATATACTGTATATGTCAACGGATACCAATGTTTGCCCAGACAAAAGTTAATGGATGGTGTGTATTTCCGGAATTGGTCAAAAATCATTAACCTCTCGATCCCGGGGGTTTTGATGGTGGAAGCTGAATGGCTAGCCTTTGAAATTATCACATTCACCGCTTCCACTTTCGGCACTGATGTCTTGGCAGCACAATCCATTGTTTCAACCACTTGCGTTCTTTTATATCAGGTTCCATTCGCTTTATCCATTGCATCGTCCACTAGAATAGCATGGTTCATTGGTGCAGCATCCAAAAAAGCTGCCTTGGTGGCCACCAAAGCTTCCATGTATGCAGCATTACTTCTTGGTATCTGCAATGGCTTGGTGCTTTATATGTTCCGAACCTTCTTTGCATCTTTATACACCGATGACCCCAGAGTGATGAAGATTGCTTCCAATGTCTTGATTATCGGTGCATTGTACCAGATCAATGATTCCATTTCTTGTGTATCTGGAGGAGTCTTGAGAGGCCAAGGCCGCCAGAAAATCGGGGGTATCCTTAACTTGGTCTCATATTATGTGATAGCATTGCCATTTGCCTTTTTCTTTGCCTTTGTGTTTAAGCTTGAATTGATGGGCTTATGGATGGGTATGATCATAGCGTTGTTGGTGGTTTCCATCCTGCAGTCATACTTCATTGTCATTAGTGATTGGGACCATATCATCGTGGAATGTATCAATGAGGGTATAATGGAAGATGGAAGTGTAAATATCGATGCCCATTCCACTGTCCCTTCCATGCTGTCCATACATGTGAGTCAGTAAAGGTTCAAACAACCAATGAGATGGAAAGAATGCATTTAAGCTGTAATCAGCCAATCATCAATTCTGGAATCAGCCAATCGTCAATTCTGTAATCAGCCAATCGTCAATTCGGTAATCAGCCAATCATCAATTCGGTAATCAGCCAATCGTCAATTCGGTAATCAGCCAATCGTCAATTCTGGAATCAGCCAATCATCAATTCTGTAATATACCTTAATATCTTGGTTGACCAATAGAAGTAATGAGGCATTTAGACTGATAATTAATAATTTCAAGCATTAAAATTATCAGATTCTTTTCACCTTGGGTTTTTTATACCCTATTCAGGAACTTATTTCCCCCAAATCCATGTTCCGGCATATAGTCGTGGAAAATCTCAATTTCCCCCATTTTTCCTTTCAAGAATTCATCATTTGTACACTCAAAACCCTTCCTTTAGCTTTACTTAAGCTATTATCATTCCCCGTGTAGATCCTGCTTGGAAGAGCCCTTGATGTAAGTCAACGCCTGAGATTTTTGACTTCAGCATAGGTTTGCTGCCCCTGAATCATAACCGGGCCTGCCTGCCTGCAGTGCCGGTTGAAAGCGCAAAGTTTCTGCACATCGACTAAAGGAATTCAAAGATTAGAAAGTCAGGTCACTAAATTCCACCATATAATCTGATGCTTCCTTTTTATCCACAACTCATTTCCCTTTGGGTTCATTCGGATTCCTTCGGAATTTGCCTTTCGTTTCCCTCTTCATGGAAAGATCTTCTCCACATTCTCCAACGTCTTATATTGAGAATCCTGTAAAGTTGTGTATCAATCTTTTGATCTTTTGAGCTCTGTAAATGGTTTGATCTTTGGATCTCTGTAAATGTTTTGATCTTTGGAGCTCTGTAAACCTTTGGATCTTTGAAGCTCTGTAAACCTTTGGCCTGTAGTTATTGACTATCCTGAAACTGATTTCGCCGGTATTCAGAGATAGTCCAGGAATAGTAATCAGAGGCGCGGGTTCCCGCCTTAGATCATAAACGAGCATTGCGCAGGCTGAAGGTCCCGCCAAGACTAGTCACACTGCCTGGATAAGCGGGGCCCCGGGGCATCGGGAGCTGGTGCTGACTCTAACCAATGCACCCCGGCTATGGGAAGGGGGGGTGGGGCTGGGATGCCTTTTCCGAGCGTGGGCACCACTGCATAGAAGCGCCGGGCCTCACGTCTCGCACGCAAACTTTTTTTCGTGAAAGCACTAGCGCTTAAGTCTTTGCCGCGCGCATATGCCACAGCACCGCCAAGATCGCAAAAAACAATAGACAAAAAGACCACTCATGGATCCCGTAATGCAGAGTCTAACCTCTTTGGTGGCAGTGGTAGTGGCTTTTGTTATGTCCTTGATTCTAGGCCAAATAATGGTGCCACTTGACCACTGATTGGTGAATAATTTGTCTCCGAATGACTGAATTCTCAATCACCTTAATAAACGTGGTCACTTTTGAATGCCTTTGCATTTGCTGTTGGAATGTGCTGAATGCTTTTTTTAGCTTGCCGAAAGCTTATTGCTGAATGTGAAATGCTGAGCGAATGATTGTCGTTAAAGGATTGACTTCTTGTGAAATGAATGACCGGAATGACCGCAATGGTATGGAATGTGGGTGCATTAAACTCTTAGTATGCTCTGATTTTGCGCTGCAAAGTAAACCAATGTCGAACGTGCTTGCTTCTAGACGAGACAGGCAGAAGTTTGTTTTTAACTTTCCACATTCAGGTCTATTGACGGGATTCTGCTACCACATTCGGTTGGCATGCACAAGCTTCGTTCCATGCGGGAGTCATGGATCAATATGCGCCAAAGCTCGTTTGGGCTTGCCTCCATGCTCCTTGTCGGGAGGAGGAAGAGTTAGAATGCCGTGAATGAAGCTTAAAAGTCAAAGCTTTGTGCTTCGCGTGCTTGAAACTTTATTGGTGAGGCTTGTCTGCAGGACATTGAATAAAGTCTGATTCGTGTCAATTCTTCGATAATGCCACCGATATTCTGTTCATTGTCCTGAGCTTTGTTTCTGTAATAATTGGTCTTGTTCAAACTTTTCCACCTTTGTTTCTGCTCTCTTTATTTCTGTTTTCTGTTCTCCCGTTGTTTCTTTTATTCTTTAGCCTCCACGAATGACTTTCGTCTGCATTCTGGCCATTCTGATCTCACTGTTTTCCATTCTGCTCTTTCTTTTCTCCAAACGCCGTATTTTTCACTCTCACTCTCCCTTGAAGATTCCAAATCCTCCCCCAATTCTTCTCTCTCTTCCCCAGAACTTTTCTTGGATGAGTACAATTGGTCCGAGTCAGACTTCCGAGTCTTGCATGGCTTCTTCTATTGCATTTAAGCCACATGTGGTTGAAATTCGAAATCTTCATTGTTTTCTCGCATGACCACCATGAACACGGCCGAGTCGGGAGGCGTAGTGTCGCCATAGCAATAAGGATTGTTTTGGAATGTCTCGGTATTGCCGAACTTTAAGTATGGTAGATTGATGTAGTTGGGTGGGGGACTTTGTGAAACTCTTGGTACCATAGATGTAAGGTGGGGGGTGTAAGGATTCGCAACCATTGGCGCCAATAGCATTTCAAGGTGTATCAGTACCATCAAGAATGACGCAACAGAAACCGCCCTCTTCAAGGCTTTAGCCGCCACCTATATTGGGTCCATCTATACAATAATACTAGTAGTAGTAGATCCACAGCAAGCAAAGTATAGATGCTTATATATAAGTAGGAGGCAAGGGAAGTCGCACGTTTGAAGGCCATAAGGTGAAACACCGCGCACTCAAGTTTCAGATTCGCAACAGCGCATGACATAATATAATTTGTAAGCAAATGCACTTTGTGCTTCTGAAACGTAGCCGGTAAAAGAAGGTTCATCACGCCACATGACTAATCTGGCGGTAGAAGATGTTTATACTACGATCTTAAGAAGCGGTTTCCTAAACCGGTATGAGTATATTGATGTATTATTACCTCGGTACAAAAGGCTTGGAAGTAGTATATTTACTCGGGAGTTTAGGTTGCGCTTTGTTGGACTAGCATCACGATGAAGGAGTATAATGCATGTAGATGTAATGTAATGTAGCTAGACACCATGTTAATCCCTTAAAGAAAAATTCATAAGGAGTCAAAAGAGGAACACAAGAAAATCGATACAATGTGAAACGGATTAATTAGGCAGTGAATAGCGACACGGACCGCGGCCGCAGCTTCTATTGTGGTGCAACGCAGCGCAGCGCAGCACCTGTTTGGGGTGAGTGAGAGAGGACCGAGGGTGCCTGCATACAACCCGCAGTTGCCTGCATCTGCAACTCGACAAATGCCGCTGCCCAGGAGTGTCCCCTGCGCGCACATAGCCCATTTCCGAGGGATCGGTCTTGCAGGACTTTGGCCAAACTAGGATACACCTATGCCCTATTCTGTTAGTCATGTTTTAGATGTGCTTCGAGTATACAGATATGTGATGTTATTGTCTATGCTGGAATTAGTAAGCATACCTTATTCTTCACCACTGTAGTAACTACTACCATTCCAAATACCCTATTCACAACCAGTGCGTGCCCTCCCCCATTAACCCCCCACCACACTAACTTTACGAACACCCTCACTTGACGACGACACCACTGACTTTGACGACACATTAACTTAGAAAGCCTAAAATTGACGATTCTGAAATAGTATTATGTCCCAAGCAGGAATTAAGTTTTACCGCCGTTAACTAGGGCATAACCCCTCTAGGACCGCCGCATGGCTCAAAGCGGGCGGCTGTGGGAGTCAGGCAATCGACATGAAGCAGATTTTACACAAGGAAAAGGGGCGGTCGCGGAGAATTTAGCTGGCGCTTGGATGCACACCATGCATTACTCGTCTATGTGTTTTCGCTTTGCATGGCGCCTAGATGGTGCGCACGAAATGTGGGCCCTGCATACAGCGTTGCCGCGGGAACTTAAATTCTGCAATGCTGTTCCTGAAATGGGTGCATGAGCATATGCTTGCATAACAGACCCTGTTGTACGAAGGACTATTTTCCCTCCTTTTTCATGCCTAATCTAACTGCTGCCGTCATATATATAGGCCGCCCTCGCCCTTTGTATATGCTTCTTTGACGTCCTTCCTTCTTTCCGCTCCTGTCCTCTTTTTCCCGGTCTCCCAAATTGTTCTGTCTATATCCGGAACTGCCTTGTCCGTCTAATTATTCAAGACTCATATTACTGATCAGTTCCACTCCACTGTATCACTAGATTTCTGGTTCCTTGTTTTTCCCAATTGGTTCGCTTTTCATTTGAACTTATTCTTGTTTGCATCTTCCATATTGACTTTGGAAGCAGATATCAGAGCATTGATATCGGTCTTATTGAGACGTTTTTTTTTTTTGAATTCACTTCCCTTTGTCCTTATCCCATACACTTCTTTGGAATGCACAAAATCCATTGCACGTTCAAAAACGAGAATGTCACTATTCACCAATACAAATATCCTTATGGCATTTACAAAACGGAAGTCCGTTGTCATGAAACTGCTATTCATGAATATAGGGATGAGATCTTTCATACCATGAAGGCTGCGCTGGATGCAGCCAAGCCCAATGTCCAGCTCATTGCTAACCAACCTTATATCAACTCGGTGGTACGCTATAAGCTTGTGGACTTTCTTATGAAGATGCTGGTTCGCTTGAAAATCTTACCCTTTGTTTTTTGTCGGGCTGTTCGTTTTTTCGACCGCTACTGCCTGAAGCGTGTTGTGTTGTTGGATCAAGCGCAGTTGATTATCACCACGTGCCTTTGGATCGCAGCTAAGGTGCAGGGCGGTAACAATCACTTTGCAAATTTCCTGAGCGACCGTCATGATGCTTCGGTGCGTACCATTCTGGACTTGGGCTATGGTGGAGGTGCCCGCTTCCAGGACCCTACTGAGAGGTACCGCTTGCCCAAACTCCGCGAGATGATCAAACTCTGTGGCTCCCGATGCAATTACGATGTCAAGATGTTTAACCAGATGGAAATGCACATTATGAGTGCGTTGGACTGGAAACTCCATGACCCATCAATTGACGAGTACTTGACCGTGGCTCAGGAGCTCAAGATCACCGTGGATTCACCTTTGGAAACAAAGCTCATTGAATTCTACCATATCAAACGTTTCATGGCTTACGCAGCATGCTACCTGTACGACCTCATCAAGTACGACGTGTTGGAGATGGCCAAGGTGATTGTGGACTTGATCAACAATACTCTTTCGTTTCACGAGCTGGACTCCCGGTTCCAGACATTGAACCACTCCATCATTCTCGACGAGAACGTGGTGGACTACACCAACTACGATGAGATCAAGGCTGCCTTGACTGAGGCCATCATCAATGCCCCAACATACCTTCTCCAATACTTCAATACTAGAGGACCTCAACTGATGGTATCGCTCTTGTCCAGTTCCACATACAAGGTGCCCACACCCGAGGCCACACTCTACAAGGAGTTTCCCAAAGAGTACAAGACCGAATACTCTAAAGACTACAGCAAAGACTATGGTAAGGAGTACGCCAAGTCGGAGTACTCCAAAGAATACAGCAAGTCGGTGTTCTCCGAATACCCTCCATCCAACTACACGTACGGCACGTTTGAGGGCACGCCCAAAAGCCAGTACTCTAGAAGCGGCGCCAAGTTCGCCGACTCGGGCAGTCAGCATGTCGGGCGCAAGTTCGAAGGCATCAAAGTGCCACTCGACCCGGCTCACAGTCACAGCCATCACTACCCCCCTCTAAGTCACCCCACGTGTGTCTTCTATAGCCGATCCAACGGCAGCCACCTGAGCATCAAGTCCAGCACGTCGTCTAAGGACATGGACATCTTTGACCATGACCGACCATCCATTGGGCTTCAATCTCCGTCCAGCGAAACAGGCGACATTAAGCTCCAAGAGAAAATCAGGCGGTTCTAGAACGCATTTCCAATGCACCGCCGTAATCCCAGGTTTTGCATTCTACGTGGCGGATTAGATCCATAGCTCCGCATCAATATCACATCATGAAACTGTACATGCTCATAATCATTAATATATCAGCCCCATTCTAGAGGAGTAGTGACAGTATGAAGACTTGTGTAATCCTCATTGTCTAGTAGTGATAACAATGTGATATTCATATTAAAACCATTTAGGGAATTTTTTTTATGGTTAAATGTGACTCAACATTGTTTTCCTGTATATAGTGGTTGGATCCTGTATATAGTGATTATTCCTGTATAAAGTGATTATATCCTGCATATAAGTCTCATTCCTGTATACAATTCTCATTCCTGTATACAGTCCATTCATAATACACATACAAATTAACAACATGCGCTCCTTCTCCTTCTTTTCCTAAATGGCCTGAATTACACACACACACCAGACTCCCTAAACAATGTGACCTATTCTCTCCGTTTCAAATCATCAATTCACATCATATTCAATATCAGAATTCTCCAGAATAGCATTGGTTTAGCATTGGTTTAGCGCTGTGGATATCAGAATGGTGGCGACAAACCAGTACATTTCATTACAGCAAATCGTCAAATCAGTACATTTCATTACAGCAGATCTTCAAATCAGTACATTTCATTACAGCAAATCTTCAAATCAACTTGACTTAAAAGCTACTCTTGGTGAAGGTTTAATTGGATATTCTGATATTATCAATGAGATGGTAATAGAATGGGATTAGTTTGAGTGGTACTGGAAGTGAAGGAAAGGGAATTTAGACAATTACTATGACAACAAAAAGAAATATTGTTTGGTCTTTTGAATGGAAATCTAGACCATGTTTGGGATTGAATACTCTTTCTCTAGAAAATGATAGGAGGTTAGAATATTTGGATACTCAAACATCTGGGGAGTTGATCTCTATTTATTTATTGATTTACTGATTTATTGATTTACTGATTTACTGATTTACTGATTTACTGATTTACTCCATTACGGATCTACTGATTTACTCCTTTATTGATTTACTCCTTTACTCCTTTACTCCTTTTCGGATCTACAGATTTACGGATCTACAGATTTACGGATCTACAGATCTACGGATCTACAGATTTACTCATCCACTGATTTACTCCTTTACTCCTTTACGGATCTACAGATTTACGAATCTACTACTTTACGAATCTACTCCTTTACGGATCTACAGATTTACGGATCTACGGATCTACAGATTTACTCATCCACTGATTTACTCGTCCACTGATTTACTCCTTTACTCCTTTACGGATCTACAGATTTACGGATCTACTACTTTACGAATCTACTCCTTTACGGATCTACAGATTTACGGATCTACAGATCTACGGATTTACTCATCCACTGATCCACTCGTCTACTCATCTTTACTAGAATGTGACTGTGATGTACTGGACTTGCCATACCAGAAAGAGTCTAGATAGACCCAGTATGATTGATTCTTCCTTCGTACAATTGTACTATTGATGTTTCTATGGAGAGAGACTTGAACCATACACTTGAAGCTTCACCACTCTGAGGACCCTTACTCCAGAAACATGATATCGGTGTACTTACTGCTGACGTTGGCGATGTGGACGTGCAACCCGTCCACTTTGACTCCCTGATGTTTAAATACAGGTGACTATATCAATGGCTATGACCACCTTAAACCCTCACTGAGCCCATTCTTTCGAATCCAGATTTACTCCTAGAACTGGAACTATCGCAGCTAGAATTGGAACTATCGCAGCTTGAATTGGCACAGTTATATCTCTATTGGTCCTTTTCTGATCTCTGCAGGGATACCTTGAACGCTGGAAGCTGTGCTGTTGGATTCTATATTGTCTTTATTTTGTTCAAATGAAGTGACTGATTTCTTACAGTGTGGGGGAGAGTCTCGTTTGAATCAGCTCATCAAAGGTCTGTCACTGTCACTGTCACTGTCACTATCACTGTATCCTATACTATGGATGCTATGACAGAAGTTGCATTTGACAAGTGCAAAGCATTGCCTCCAATTCCGTATCTGGTCAGACAATCCATACCATCAATGGTATCCACACACCACAGCTCTAAAGCGCATAGCTTTTGAAAGGTGATTTGATATTAAGGTCTGGATCCTTAGACTGCTTTCATCACATATACTTGACTTATGCTTTTGACCACTTGTGATTATAATAGCCGGTATGAAGTATATGGAAAGGTGGCTACCTAGAGAAGAGATCAAAGGCCATTCTAGAGTCAGAAGTTCTCCTTTGCGCATTGAGTATCCTGGAGAATCTCGGGAATATCTACCACAATCTGTCAATATGACCAGTTCCAATCTAGTCATTGTTCACAGATATGCATTTACTCATGAAAGTCATTGTTCACAGATATGCATTTACTCATTAAAGTTATTGTTCACAGATATGCATTTACTCATGAAAGTCATTGATACACGAGGATTCTGGATATCTCTGGTTTCTGGTCTCTGGTTTCTGGTTTCTGGATATCTCTGGTCTCTGGTTTCTGGTTTCTGGTCTCTGGTTTCTGGATTCTGGATATCTCTGGTCTCTGGTTTCTGGATTCTGGATCTACTCTGGATTAATCTCAGTCACTGGGTACTAGTAGTCAGTAGTAGTCGTCAGCAATAGTAAGTACCCAGCCAATAGTCATTCCTTGTAATCAACTCAGTACTACTAATACCAATAGTCTGTAGTCTGTAGTCAGTACTAGTACTCAGTACTCAGTACTAATGATGATAGGAGCATGATTTCTCAGTAGTACTAATAGTCTGTCTGTCAGTCAGTACTACTACTCAGTCAGTACTACTACTCAGTACTCAGTAACCAGGTGGATGAGTTATCACTGTGTACTAATAGTCTGTCTGTATTAATAGTCAGTCTGTCTGTCTGTCTGTAGTAAGTAGTAGTACTCAGTCTGTAGTCTGTACTAATGGTCATTGTAGTAGTCAGTCTGTACTCAGTAGTACTAATTGTCTGTCTGTAGTAGTAGTCAGTACTCAGTACTGGTGGTAAGTCAGTAGTAGTATTAGTATTAGTAGTAGTAGTAGTAGTACTCTGTGAAATGTACTCAGTAGTAGTACCAGTAAGTACCCAGTCAGTGATCCTCAGTACTCAGTACTCAGTACTAGTCATTCTGTCAGTACTAGTCATTCAATCAGTACTAGTCAGTCTGTGGTTCTCAGTCTGTGGTCTGTACTAGTAGTCAGTACTAATAGCCAGTCTGTAGTCTGTAGTAGTCATTCTGTAGTCTGTAGTACTAATAGTCTGTCTTTAGTACTCAGTACTAGTAGTAGTACTCAGTCTGTAGTAGTCAGTACTGCTAGTCTGTCCGTAGTAGTATTACTAGTAGTAGTAGTAGTAGTGTAGTAGTAGTAGTAGTAGTAGTAGTATTAATCCTCAGTGGTCAGCACTAGTAGTAATAGTAGTCTGTAGTCAGTCTTTACTCAGTCTTTACTCAGTCTGTAGTAGTAGTAGTAGTCAATGGTTCTCTGTAGTCAATGGTTCTCTGTAGTCAATCTGTATTACTAGTACTCAATAGTAGTAGTCTGTCTGTAGTAGTACTCAGTCTGTACTAGTAGTCAGTACTAATATTCAGTCTGTAGTACTAATAGTCAGTACTGGTAGTCAGTCTGTAGTAGTAGTACTAGTAGTACTAGTAGTCTGTACTAGTAGTCAGTAGTAGTACTAGTAGTCTGTACTAGTAGTAGTAGTAATAGTGTAGTAGTAGTAGTAGTAGTATTAGTAGAAGTAGTAGTGTAGTAGTAATAGTAGTACTAGTAATAGTAATAGTAATAGTAGTAATAGTGTAGTAGTGTAGTAGTAATAGTAGTGTAGTAATAGAAGTAGTAGTAGTAGTGTAGTAGTAGTAGTCCAATAAAAGTAGCTAGTCTACTACAAAGATATGAGTATGAAAAGTCGACACAAGCTTAAAATCATGGAACGTATTCACAAAACGTAAACCAGGCGATATGATCCGACTTGACTTTATGTAGTATTGTTCAAAAACTCTAGAACTGTACATATTCTCTCCACTTTGACTGAGCAAAAGGACCTGGATTTGGGACAATCGGTCGGTAGTAGTACTACTAATGGTCAGTACTAGTACTCAGTCAGTAGTAGTAGTATTCAGTCTGTAGTAGTGGTAGTAGTAGTAGTAGTAGTAGTCTGTTTGTAGTATTCTGTCAGTATGTCTGTAATACTCAGTAGTAGTGGTAGTAGTAGTAGTGGTCAGTTTATAGTCAGGCTAGTGTGAGTTAAGCTGGTAGTAATCCGTACCCAGTAAACGTCAGTACTAGTAATCAGAATTACTACTCTCAGTCAGTCAGTCAGTCAGTCAGTCAGATTAAGTTCCCAGTAGTCAGTCAAATCCACTAGTCCTCTTCCAATAGTACTAGTACTAGTAGCAGTAGTAGTAGCAGTACTAGTACTAGCAGTAGCAGTGGTACTAGCAGTAGCAGTGGTACTAGTACTCATCTAGTAGTACTAGTAGTAGCAGTGATTCTAATAGTAGTAGTAGTGGTAGCAGTAGCAGTGGTGGAATCTTGGTCAAAACAAGAGTCAGAGACATCAACCTTGGGAAATAGGACTGATACCTAATACAATGTAGCCAGCAACATGTTTGAATTTCTAAAAGGTCAGCATGTTCTTCGTGGTTGGAGGAAACAATGTATTTCCGGACTTGTGTTATTATTTGTATAATCTGGCGAATCTAAATTTTGAAGCATGTCTGAAATCACGAAAGCAGTCTTTTTGCAACTGACTAGTGGTAGTAGCAGCAGTAGTAGTACTAGTAGTATTCATCTAGTACTAGTAGGTATGGTGAGAGTAGTAGCAGTACTCATCCAGTATCAACCAGTAGTAGCAGTAGTATTCATCTAGTAGTGGTAGCAGCAGTACTAGTATTCATCCAGTAGTATTAGCAGTACTCATCCAGAACTAGTATTAGTAGTACTAGTGGTGGTGATAGTAGTAGCAGTAGTACTACTAGTAGCAGTACTAATAGTATTCATCTAGCAGTAGTACTAGCAGTACTAGCAATGGTATGAGAGTACTAGTGGTAGCAGCAGTACTAGTATTCATCCAGTAGTATTAGCAGTACTCATCCAGTATCAACCAGTAGTAGCAGTAGTACTACTAGTAGCAGTACTAATAGTATTCATCTAGCAGTAGTACTAGCAGTACTAGCAATGGTATGAGAGTACTAGTGGTAGCAGCAGTAGTAGTACTAGTACTAGTACTAGTACCTTGGACAGGTATGAGACATATTCTTGGATGGGTATGAAATGTATTCTTGAATGGGTATGAGAAGTGATGCTGTTTACATTGCAGGACATGATCCTGCAAAGCCTTAGCTATGGGCTCTGACCAAGTACTATAGTATATCATAATATAGAATAGTCTAGGATAGGAGAGTAAAGGATATTAGAGTATAGTATAGTCTAGTAGTATAGTAGTCTAGAAGAGTATAGTATAGTATAGTAGTCTAGAAGAGTATAGTATAGTATAGTAGTCTAGAAGAGTATAGTATAGTATAGTAGTCTAGTAAAATAGTAAAGGAGAGTATACCATAGTATATCATAATATAGGATAGGAAAGGATAGTATATTATAATATAGTATAGTCTAGGATAGTCTAGTATAGTCTAGTATATCATAGTATGAGTATGAGTATTGGTGTAGTATATCATTGTCTTAGTATAGTAGTATAGGAGAGTATAGGAGAGTAAAGGATGTCATAGTATTGGATAGGATAGTCTAGTAGTATAGTATACCATAGTATATCATAATATAGGAGAGGAGAGGAGAGTAGTATAGTAGAGTAGTCTAGTAGAGTAGTCTAGTAGTATAGTAGTCTAGTAGAGTAGTCTAGTAGAGTAGTATAGTATAGTATAGTAGTAGTAGAGTAGAGTAGTATAGTAGTATAGTAGAGTAGTAGAGTCTAGAAGCTTGTGAAACGTCCAAGTTCATTCCGTATACGAATAAACAATTGATACAACTTTATTATGAATGTCAAAAGTGCATAAGTTCAAATATCGAAAGTCAGCCAATATTCTTTCTGGTACTAGTAGTGATGGTACTAGTAGCAGTAGTACTAGTAGTAGTACCAGTAGTAGCAGTGGTGATGATAGTAGTCGTATTCATCTACCAGTAGCAGTAGTACTACTAGTAGCAGTATTCATCCAGTACTAGTAGTAGCCGTACTAGTAGTAGTAGTAGTAGAAGTAGTAACAGTGGTGATGGTGGTGGTATGGTGAGTAGTGGTGGTGGTAGTACTAGTAGTGGTATGGTGATGGTGGTGGTGGTACAGTACTCATCCAGTAGCAGTGATAGCAGCAGTGGTCCTCGTCCAGTAGTAGTGGTAGTAGTAGTAGCATTACTAGTAGTGGTGATGATAGCAGTAGTATTCATCTAGTAGTGGTAGCAGCAGTACTAGTATTCATCCAGTAGTATTAGCAGTACTCATCCAGTACTAGTACTAGCAGCAGCAGTAGTAGAAGTAGTAGCAGTAGCAGTGGTGGTAGTGGTAGTATTCATCTAATAGTAGTACTAGTAGTTGCCGTAGTAGCAGTACTAGCAGCAGTGGTGGTGGTAGCAGTAGTACTAGCAGTAGCAGTACTCATCCAGAACTAGTATTAGTAGTACTAGTGGTGGTGGTAGTAGTAGCAGTAGTACTACTAGTAGCAGTACTAATAGTATTCATCTAGCAGTAGTACTAGCAGTACTAGCAATGGTATGAGAGTATTAGTACTAGTGGTATGGTGAGAGTAGTACTCATCCAGTAGTACTCATTCAGTAGCAGTACTACTAGTACTAGTAGTAGCAGTAGCAGTGGTAGTAGCAGTAGCAGTACNTTAGTACTAGTGGTATGGTGAGAGTAGTACTCATCCAGTAGTACTCATTCAGTAGCAGTACTACTAGTACTAGTAGTAGCAGTAGCAGTGGTAGTAGCAGTAGCAGTACTAGTGGTGGTAGCAGTATTAGCAGTACTAGCAATGGTATGAGAGTACTAGTAGTAGTAGTAGTATTCATCTAGGAGTAATAGCAGTGGTAGTAGTGGTATTGTTCATCTAATAGTAGTACTAGTAGTAGCAGTACTAGTAGTGGTAGTAGCAGTAGTGTTCATCCAGTACTACTAGTAGTACCAGTAGCAGTACTAGTAGTGATGGTACTAGCAGTGGTATGGTGAGAGTAGTAGTAGCAGTGGTGGTGGTACTCATCCAGTAGCAGTAGCAGTAGCAGTACTAGTGGTGGTAGTAGTACTAGCAGTAGTAGTGATGGTACTAGTAGCAGTAGCAGTACTAGTAGCCGTAGTAGCAGTACTAGCAGTAGTACTAGTAGTAGTGGTACTAGTAGTAGTGGTGGTGGTAGTGGTATGGTGAGTAGTGGTATGGTGATGATGGGAGTGTTGGTGGTGGTATGGTGGTGGTAGTACTAGTAGTGGTGATGGTGAGTAGTGGTGGTAGTACTAGTAGTGATGGTGGGAGTGGATAATACTTTACACTTAAATAAAAACAATACCTTAAAAACGATTTCAGTATAATTTGCAATATTCAGAAACACCTTTAATTGTAAGACTTTTGAAGCTTCTCAAAAGTCGGTTTCCCAGACTAAATATATGCCATGAATATCCTTAAGAATATAAAGAGTATAGAAGACACTTGAAGGTTTGGATGGAATTGTACATTTATTATTTTCTTGAAATCCATAACGAAATCAATTCTATGTAGAATTCTAGGATTCCTCAACACTAACACCATCACTAAAAATGATATGGAGGAAACCGGATGGAAGATAAAGGAACATTAAAAAGGTTGGCATTAATTGGGATTACCATAAATGAATCAGAGCTATATATACTACTCGTAGTACTTGAATATAATGAGTATATAATGAGTATGTAATGAGTATACTACTTGAATATATATTAAGTATAGTACTACTCATAGTACTTGAGTATATAATGACTATAGTACATTAAGTATAGTACTTGAATATAGAATGAGTATACTACTACTCGTAGTACTAGTATATAATGAGTATACTACTAGTATATAATGAGTATACTACTTGAATATATATTAAGTATAGTACTTGAGTGTAGTATAATGAGTATAGTACTTGAGCATATACTACTCATAGTACTAGAATATGAGTATATATGAGTATAGTACTACTCGTAGTACTTGAGTATATAATGAGTGTAGTATATTAAGTATAGTGCTTGAATATAGTACTAGTATATAATGAATATATAAT
>NLAC01001694.1:0-131736 GCA_002374635.1 Metschnikowia sp. 04-218.3
AAGTCTATAAAAGTACTTGAGTCTCAACTGAAACCTTTTTGACCATTTTTTCACCAGCTCAGATTGAAATTACTTAAGCCACCAAATGAACCAAGAATAAGGCTATTTTTCTATTGCTTTACGAGACGTCAAAATGCTTCAAAGTTCTATAAGCTACAGCAATGTCTCTTTTCAGGAGCATCTGAATCATCGTGAGACTACCTCAACTCATTTTCCGTCCCGTGCCACCGCCATGGTGTGGGTTAGCTACCATGGTTTTTTTTTGGCAAAATTCAATCACAGTCTATTGTTATATATCGGGCTAACAGAACTAAATGCGGCTAAAACCCCATGAAAAATAATATACGTGCATGCATCAAATCAGGATCACGTTTTTAGTTATTAGGNATGAGACTACCTCAACTCATTTTCCGTCCCGTGTCACCGCCATGGTGTGGGTTAGCTACCATGGTTCTTTTTGGCAAATTCAATGACAGTCTATTGTTATATATCGGGCTAATAGAACTAAATGCGGCTAAAACCCCATGAAAGATAATATACGTGCATGCATCTAATCAGGATCACGTCTTTAGTTATTAGGATAACAATATGTGGCTAGGAAAGGGCTATTGAAGCCGCTGACTCTATAGCGTTTTCTCATTCCAGCATCCTCTACATTATGTATTGAATATTATGTGCGCGTATGTTAAAACTGTTGCGCTTTGAACCTTAGCTAGTTCATAAGCTGGAACTCTTACGTAATCGTTCCCTTGTACTCTAGTCAGCGTGTCATTTTTGTTGCCGTTTCAGCTATTTATATTCTGGCCTGTCTCTAAACTAATACTAGGAAATCGCCATTTCCTCTCCTTAACAAAACTGATTCAATCCTGACCTCCTTCTTATACCACGTCACAGATTGCTTTATCTTTCGCATGTAAAAAGCCAACAACTGTTGCAGTTGGACATGCTTATATGAAGACACGTGAGTATGTAAGACATCAGAGATATACCGGTTCCTCGCGTTCAGCAAAGATGTGGACTTTAGTCGCAAGTGAGGCTACAGTCATGTGACCGGGAGATGCGATTGCGAGCAGCCATAGCCATGGACTCCAAACGAAATGTCGTATTGAGTACTTAAGAAGTCTAACTAGAAGGTATTGTCTTCAATAGGTTGTGTAATACCTCTGATTTCCTAGAATCCATGCAATCCGTGAAAACGCTGAAAACTTTCCTATCTAATGCCGATATCCCAAGAATCATCCTGCTCTATCTCCATTTGAGATCCAGCCGTATAGACAAATGCAAAAGCCTTATTTAACTTGAAGATTACCTTCCATTAATACAAGCGAGCGTTCGTGACGGGGCTATTAAACTAGCTGTGAAGAGTGCACTGTTTGGCTGCAAAGTGCGCACCAAGCACGTTTCATACCTGCAGTACTTTCTCTGCAACCAAAATGGGTTGACCGCAACAAAAATCAGTACATCAGATGTACGTCGCTAAAGCGTTGCAGACCAATTGTCCTGATCTGCATCACTCATTGGCTCCGCTAGTGCGTGAATCATTGGTGTATCTTTTGTCAGTTGAGTATCTTTTCGAAGCGGGGACAGCTTCCCTGTTAAAATAGGAGTTTCCATGCTGGTCTCTTGCAATCCACGCAGAGAGTGGCTTTAAAAATGGCCATGCCTTTTGGAGAAAGGTAAAAAACGCTTGAGAGACAAATGGGGGAGCAAGATTTTTTTGAAGCAAGACTCCCTAGGAATGGACAATAATTACGATTCCGGGTTGATACTACTTAACATTGACTCAATTAAGAGAATCTAATAAGATTTGTGGCTTTCTGAGATTTGTCTCAAACTGACATAAAATTCATTTAAATCTTTTGATGTTCTCTTATACTAAAATTGAATCACCAAATCTACGTAGATGAGGAAGAATAATTGGCTAGATTTACTGTGGATAACATACCTGGAGGAGTTGTCAATGAATTCTATACACATTTACTTGGTTACCGATTTAGACATGATGCCCCTTCTTTAAAGATTTTTGCGATCTCAATACCAATACGTAATTAGCCATTACTGTATTTTGTTAGACCTGAATATAGCTTACTATTTTTAAGAGCTCAAAGAAGCTATGACAGTCCCAGACATTGAAGAAACATCGGTAGCTTAACAATCGCGTACTTCGATATCCAACCACTCTGGAATAGAATGTACTACATCCGTCGAGAGCGAAAGTCTATCGAATTTGCCTCACATTCCTGTTTCGAGGAATCATGCAACGAATAGAACTAAAGAAGTACCAAGCATCCAAAGATTTTAGCAGAATACACTATAATTTAAGACAAACTGGAAGAGACATTTCAGTAACTGTATGAAACATAATTACTTTCTGCCCACCTCACTCATGCATTTCAGTTGAGCTTGGACATGTTTACACAAGACCAAATTATTTTGACTGGAGCGATTGAAAAGAATGTCATTTAAAATCTTTCTATCTCAAAAACGACAACTACACGATTATTACGGCTATTGACGTCAATTGTTTTAACATCTCAGATAATTTGGTCATAATCAGGAACTTAACACAGTCTTTTTGTGGTCATAGAAAAAAGGCCAGTCGAGAAAAAGCGATCTTCTTCCAATACTTGTGTGCAATCTTTCCTTATCTGCTGAGGATACGCAAGCGTAGATGCATGTAATATTCGGCTCATGCTTTATCTAGTGCCTCCATGATCATGATCAGGTGCACGCAATACTTGGTGCGACTATGATTGGGTACTTGCATTATCGAGCGGATTATTGTGCGTTGTGCAGATACGAACTTAAACAACATGTTGAGATCAATCTGTTCAACCCCCATCGTCTGAAACTACTGTTGGATTTATCATTTGATGAACATATAACTCCTACTAGAAAAGTTCAAACTAAATTAGGTTTAGTCATGCGAATCACTCAGGACACGTGTAGACACTAATGAGAAACCTTTAGGTCCTTTGCATTTGATTCTTGTATACTCCGCTCAAAAAGATAAAACAGCAAATAGAAAGAATTGACTTTGGGTGTAACGATCTCACCATTCAGATTCAGCTTAGTGAGCCAATTATTCGCGCATATTTGCTCGTGTAACATCTCAAAGGGGTTCAAAAGCACCTATAATCTTTGCGCCTGTCATGACTTTAATCAGTAAGCAGTCTCATTTAGTGAGCCAGAAATAGGTGACTTGAAAAGTGTAAGGTCATTTCAAACCTTATTATGGAAACTGACATGCACATCGGACAACAATGTCGCGCAGTGACCTAAACATTCAGGATTAAAGCCGTTATGAAATCCCGAGTACTCGATGAGCTTACTTAATGTGACTACATACACATTTTTTAACACGCATTCTTCACGACTGGTTGCATTATGCCTTAAACCTTTTAATATATTCGATACCAAAATTGCTAAAGTGAATGCCGGAGACTGTTGGACATAAAAAGCTGATTACAAATACAATAGTTCGCAGAACTATCGCCAGTGCGGTAAAAAGCTAAGAAAAATCTGATAGGTTTTTAATCTACAGAATGGCAAACAAAATATTCGCATGACTTTCTTTGGGGTTTGGCACTTTGTTCCGAGCAATAGCTACAGAAGCCAAGACTAATGACTAATATATGCACACCCATCATTCAAGGAATTCCAGTACTATTTTGTATTTGCAGCCGCATCATTTACATGGCTAAGAACAGGTTGCTTAGGACCTCCAAGTAGTTGCAGTCGATTCGTATGCAAAGAACCCAGTAATTTGAGGACCATCAATAATAGGGACAACATACTTTATGGTCATTGATTCAAACGCTTCAGCCGAATTCCATGTACTGATACCCACGCACCTGATCTGGTGAAGCCACGCCATCTTTACTATACAAACGTGGCAAGCAATGTACGTGACGCTTCCGTTCAAACCTGAAGCAAGTTTGCAGAAATGATACCCAGAATTGGGAATGCCACAAGCCCCTTTAAAGGCATGCAGCAAATTAACCTCCTCAGACATACAGAGCACAGGAGATAAAACCGACTTGGTCTTCCTGTCGCTAAGCCAAATGAAGAGCTTCACTTTGAAACAAAAGCTGATTGGCCTATTTGGATTAACCCGGTAATTCCTGTGTGCTGGGCCGCTTTACATCTTACACAAAATAATGAACGATCGAGAACCCTAAACTTTTTATCTAATCTCAAGTAAGTATATTTGACTTAGATGGAAACATCAAATGCCTCCACAACACTCCACAGGCAGCTATCTTGTGCGTTATAAGCCTTCTGGTCCTAAATGTGAACTCCGTAGGTCCACCTAAATGATCTTCATAAGAGAACATGCTGGTACGTTTACATTGTTCTCCGTGAAACAACCGGAATAGTATTAATTTATGATTTACATCTGTAAAAAAAGCCAACGGCGGACCAAGTGGTAGCAGCCAGGAAGATTGGGGTTAACCGACTTAATTTCTTCTAAAGTAACTTAAGTAAGTGCAAACAGCTTGAATAGGACTAATCAATAGAGTTTTTTTGTGTCACGCATTCAAACCAAAAGTAAGAAATTTGTGACCATGTCCTGATCATGCACGTCTGCAGCTCTGCACCACTGGCAGCAAGATTGTCATTCAACAACATTCTCAAGTCTGGCTTTACTGCATTCTACTCACTAATATACTGCACGGAAATAAAATTTTACCAATTCGTTTGGCCAAAATTTCCCATTCGTTTTTACCGGTTCATTTGTCTTCACGTTACTCCTCAGTTCTCTATGGAATATGCATCCCGTTGATGTTGATAGAACATCTCCCTTTATAGTTTCTCAAATATACTGCAAGTACCTCATACGCATCGTCCCCCTGATAGCGAATAGAACATGGTCCTGCAAGCTCCTGTAGAGGTTCGGATTTATCTAAGTGTTTTCCGTTTTCAATAGCTGGGTCGGGTAAAGGTAACAGTGCAGTCCCATTTTTTTGGTTGTAGTGCAAGATGTAGAGGTTAGCTGGACGACAATAAGTAGCTCCCTTGAAAACCCCATGCAAAATCTTGCGACCTGGATGACCCATTACATCACACAAATAAAACGTACCTGAGTTGACCTTCCTATTCTTATCCAATTTCAAAGATCTAGGAATGACTGCGTGACCAAATACCAAGTCACCATTAAGATACCCTACCTTCTCCACATAAGGTTTCTGCGTTGTAAATGAATAATTGCCTTGTAACAAGAATTGAACAGGGGACAAAGTAGGGTCATAAATAAATTGATTTACATCTTCAGATTCTGTCAGCGCCATTTCGGAAAGCGGCAATAACGTGTCGTTGACTCCAGCAAAAAAGACATTTGGGCCAGTTGGGGATGTCCACACGTTGGCAGCAACAACAGAGGCAAAAAACAATTGATTCAATTTCATGATGATTTTTTTGGCTACTGAAGAGAGACAGACAGCTTGCTTTATAGGCAGCTCTAACGCATACATGTCATTCAATTTGGCGCCAAAAAACCTATGTTAAAGCCCTGGTATATACACACGACCTGCACAAGCCATCTTTATGATGCGTGACCGCCGGAATAAGTCATTGCCAAAGCAAGTTCAAGTCACCACCATGATTGAAATAACCTTGCCGCACGCTACTTGATGTCGTCACACCACAACACCTTTCTTATTAACGATCTCCCCATTAATGAGAATGTCTCACGGCCCCTTATAGTTTTTCACATGGTACCGATGAGTGCTTGGGCTTTTCAGGTTTGCATTTATTTTGGGAAACGGTCCATATTAATGTAAAGGTCACAAGACGCATCATAGGTGTTCAAAAACCCGCGAGGAGCTTCTGTACACTTTCCCATGATATTTATGTTCACACAAAGCTGGCACAGAGCCCCCCCCCTCCTGCCTCAAACGCACACCTAGGAACCACAGCAGACTTTGTATTTTTGGCATATGGTATGACGTAAATCTCTACCTCAAAATTAGAAGGAAGTTTGTTGGCTTGCTCTAAGCGGAAAATTCCGTATGCTAAGCCACCAGATAATTTGCACAAGTGAAATAAACCAGAGCCAAACATTCACTTACTATTCGATTTCGTAGACGAAAGAAGATCGTTAGGCCTAAATATCAATTCATCCAATACAAACCCCACATAATTCCAGTCGGTTGAATTATTACTATAAGCAAAGTTACTCTTTAAGTTGAACTCGGCAGGAAAGGCTGTCGGTTCACCAAGATAATGAATGTATAGTTAAAACATTTACCAGAACAAAGTCCGAAAAGCGGCTCAAGCGTGTTATTGAGCTACACGAATAAACCCATGGCAATATTGGGGATACCCACGCAGTGGCGAGAGATGCCTAAATGGAGGTGACAAACAATTGAGTTGATTTCATGATGCTTTTCAATGCTCTTTTTTTGAAGAATGACTAACAGTTTAGTACATAGCAAGGCCAACAACTCTCGAGTGTTCCACAATGTCTTCGAAACAGTAGTAACTCGATCTTGATCATATCCTGATACATACATGTTTCGTGCATCCTCAGACCACCTAGTCGATTTCAAGAAGCTTGTCTATACTCAAAAGCTTAATAGAATGTTGAGTTAGGTCTGTATAGGTGATAATTTGAGATCCAGTCATCCACAAACAAACTCAATGATGTAATTTCGATCAAGGTGCATGCCCTAATTTACTTTTTGCTTCTTTCCCTTTTACTTCTGTGCATGTGATTGAATAGCTTTGAAACCTGTAGCTGAGTTGGTAATCGCAGCTCAAAATGAAGCCAATCTTGGAAGGTATAATCGTACAAAAACATTTGTTTGACAACCAAGGCATCTGTTCCACATACTAGAAAATATCAATAGAATTTTTTAATTTGATCATGGTCTTTAGCCTATACGGATTACTTTAGGAAAAGAATTCACGATTATCCATGACAATACAAGTCGCACCACGGGACTACGTGGACTGCGACACGTTAGTGAAAAATGCCATTAATGACTACAGTTGGCTTCAAGATTTTCCTCTCATGAAGTGTTACGGGCAGCAAAAGCAACAAATACATTGCTCATGCATTTATTTTATTGTTGAATACATTGTGGATGCCCATTTCAGATCCGATTTATTGGCTTGCTGGACATATCATGTGACAGGATGGAAGATGGGTCCCACCGAAAAAAGCCAATCCTTCGAATCAATATTTAGCAAGTAATAAAAAGCATGATGTTTCTTAAAAATCGAACCACCAAGAATTTTAGCAGAAAATAATATAGCCGCAATTTACATACTACAAGCTCCTGTCAAATATTTCTATTTATAAAATTAGGTGATGGGGAACTTGAGGCTCCAAAGTAATTCCGGTAATGTGCTCACCATATACGATCTCAAGACAACTATGCTGAAGCGTGCGCAGTAGAAATAGTCAATAATTGTGGTTCCTCGTGGTTCTGGGCTGGCTCTAACCATCCTGCTAAACCAATTTAAGGTATTAACATTTTTGAAAATTTCTTTTTTACTTGTAGCGAAGTCACCATGGCTGAAATGGAATATGCAAACCATTGACTTCTCAACCGTACCTCGCATCACATCGCACCCGTTGTCAAACTCGTAAATTTTACTACCGAGACACCAACCTTGTGTTAAGCGAAGAAATGATGTTTAACTAGTTTGAAAACCAAATCACGATCACTTTTATATTGGTTTTTGAGGGATCTTTCCCAATTTTGATTTTTGCATTCTTGATTTATTCAATTACTATTGATCGCAGTCATTGAATGCTGCTTGTTGAGTCTCTGCGAGAGTGTAAATTCTCATTTTAGTCAAGATGACACACCCAATACAAACATATTCTCTTGATGTGAATTTTATGAAAGCACTTTATATGAAGTTTTGCTCCTAATTTGCTAGAATTGGGCTGGGATTATCTAGAGGATTCCGCTTACCACCTACTTGGTAAGATCCTGCCAGTTGTATACACTGCAAGTTCCAGCCATTTGGATTATAAGGCATCCAGGCCAGAATCAGGGAACCAAGAAGGATACCATCTCAAACTTTAAAATCTAAGCTATACGCAGTGTAAATATTATTAAAGTACATTGTTAGTACTGTGCATTGACTTGTGTCGAGTTTCCTGCACAAACAGCACGATGCACTTTAGTCTTAATAATAAAACGTAGGTCTAGGCCAGCCATGGGGATGGAAAAGACGCCATACAAACTCAATATATGGGTTAAGTATTGAAGACAGTTAAGTGGACTTGCTAATGTTTAAGATGTATTTGATTTCTTCTTTAATGGCTCAGATATGTATCTAAGCCACTCAAAGCTTGAGCGGTCAACCCCTACATTTCTGTTCAGTCCTTCTTTTCCCAGATCAAATCGAGTATATGGGGAAGTAAGCACAGTAGGTGATGTTAGAGATTTCAAGTCTTTCTAAAGGTTAAAAAAAGATTGAAATAAGTTATGTGACTATAACAACAAAGCAGCAAACACAAGAGCACATACACCAACGGCATTCTTGGAACCCACATTCACGAATGGAAAAATGCTTGGCTTTGGAATGGTGTTGGTGGCAGTCTGACTGGTTTTCTTGGTAGCATGGATGTCGGGATTTGACTTGTGACCATGAGACTGGGTTGGCGTGGGAACCGAGTCTTTCATCTTGGCGATTTTCTCGGAGCCAATACAAACTCCACGTACATTCTTGGTAGATGAGCGGCACTCCTCTTCGGACATGGGGATAGTTTGCGAGATATCTTCCGAACAGTTACAGGCCTTCCGTACAATTTTGGGTGAAGCTGCCTCGCATTCGGTACATACAGTAATGGTCGTCGGCTTTGAAGATTCGCCAACTCTGATTGTTTTCGAGGCGTCCGGTGTAAGGGACATTTGCTTTGATTCAAATTCTTTACCAGACGAAATGGTAGAGACATTGTTCGAATCCATTGGGACACTTATCTGAGAGGAAGAGCTCATCAACTCATATTCCGTAGACTTGTTTTTTCCATCTTCATTAGGCTTCTCAGCTAACTCAAAGGCACGTTCCTTGGATTCGTCATTCTGGGTGTCACGCTTTTTGGCCAAATGGTTCTTTGACTTACTTCTCATAGCTAAATCAGTTAACAGGTATTCAGGTAACTCTTTCTTAGGTTCGGGTTTCTCAACAAAGGTAAGTTTGTGAAGTTCAGATCCATTATGCTCAGATGCATATTTCTGTTTGCTTCTCATAATCAATTCAGCTAAAGTATACTCAGGTAATTCTTCCTCAGTCTTTGGCTCCTCCGCAAACGTAAGATTTCTGTTAGGTCCATTATGCTCAGACGCATATTTCTGTTTGCTTCTCATAATCAATTCAGCTAAGGTATACTCAGGTAACTCTGGCTCGGGTTCGGGCTTTTTCACAAACGTAAGCTTGTGAGGTTTGGGTTCATAGTTCTCAGACACTTGTGCCTCTGGCTGAGGATTCATGTTAAACTCAGGGTCATGCTTCGTGAGCGACTTGGGTACTGGCTCGTCTTTCAGTACAGAGATAGTTTCTCTGCCGCGAGGAAAGAGGAAAATCTCCACATCAACACAATTTTCAGTGGGCACAAATGTATCTCCGTGAAAGATCAAACGTGTTTTGCTGTCTTCTAACTCGCACGAGCGGAACGGTCCATTGTGAAGCCTCATTTCGCTATCCAAATCAAATTTCGTCGGATTCACACTAGGACCAAAGACAAGCAAACCATTGAAAAAGCCTGCATATTCCGGGTTTGAAGTTTTTTTCGTGAGAGCATACCCATCAAATAAAGCGAACTCGACGGGGGCAAAATTTCCGTAAGAGAAGGCACTAAATTGCTCACCGTTCAACGAATAGGAAAATTCCGAGAGATGCACTAAACTGTCACCTACTTTTGCAACAAAGATATGACAATCGTTGAAAGAATCAGACGGGAAGTCTATCCGATCATCATCTTTTACAGAACCCTTAATCTTATATTCCTGGGGCGCAATAACCTCGTCAAACTCAGTTTCTTTCTCGTAAGGTCTGAGGTAAAGCTCAGCCATAGCACAATTGGTAAAAGGAATGATCGAATGTGCGTAGAAAATATAGCGCACTTGCGAACCGAATACCTCGCACGACTGAAAGGGACCATTTTGAACCCTCATGTCATTGTCCAATATCAAATCAATTGGAGAAATTCCATGACCAAAGACAATTATACCATCTTGAAAAGCTAGATACCCTGGGGTGGCTGCATCTTTAGTGACAGCGTGATTACCTTGCAAATTAAACTTGACAGGGTCGGCTGACAGAGTTTGATAAGACAAGATACTTATACTTGCACCATTGGAATCTTTAAGAGAGCTGGAGAGCGGGTGGAAAGTGCCATCAACTTCGGCGAAGAGCACCAATGGTTTATCGGTATCGGCCAAAACACTAGCCGCGAAAAGGGAAGCAAAGACGAATTGGATTATATTCATGCTGATATCCTATGCTACCAAAGCGGGAAATCATGACTTCTTATATTTAGCAGCCGAGATTATTTTCGAACACATTACACTAATCATCTCGGAAATGATACATTGTGTTCTGTAAAGGTTTTGATGAAAAATAAACCTCATTCGATTTTTTTCATTTTTTAGGAAGAATGCCTTGTAGCAGTCTTTTGTTCGTTCGCCGTTAATAAGAAATTGTCTCTTTTATATAGTCAGGTCTTGCATACAAGATAGTGGCATGTTCGCGAAAAGGTTCGCGACACAAAACGTCTGATGCTTTGAAGCTTTATAATTCAGAAGCGAAGTACAATCTCCATGTCATGTCTAATGCAAATGTCATGAGTGATTTTTCTACAATAGAAAAAAAATATACATACATATAATAATGATTGTTTTCGAAACAATAGGAAGAGAATCTGTCAGTTCCTGATATACGCGTGTAGGCTTCCTGCATGGTTGGGTGCAAAATTTGCCATTGGCGTAAACTCCGTATTGTTTAGAACGCCATACAGCCACAAAACCGCAACCCAATCATCATGTCTTCATCAGCTGATCCTCACACTCATTTTATCAAAGTTCATATCATCAAAAAATATTCCCATGAAAATTTTGATGTGGTATTTTTTGAACAGGGCAGATGTATCTTCCTATTATTTTTCCATTGAGACATAATGTTGGTTCTCAAAAGTGGCTTTGGAGCTGGTCATTGCTGCCATGCTATTAAAAATTCTTATGCAGTAGGACACGTGGTGTCGATTCATATGGTTCAAACGCTAAGATTTTCGTTGGGTGTTGATACTTGGCTGCACTAAAGACTTGGCTCATTTAAATCTCAGCGAAAGATTTGTTAGTTAATATATGCGACTACACCATGGTTGCAATGGACATATATGGACGTCGAAACATTGATTGCGGATGAATCCAACCATATATCCTAGTCTTTGAACAGAGGGCTGTAAAGATTACACGAATAAGATAATAATTGCCGTTTTGTTTAGGAATATTAGATCTAAAAATCAGGAAAGCGAGGAGTTGACGTTCAAGAAGTTACGTTGCTTTTTATAAAGAAATATACCATTTAAACGAAGGAGAATACTTCACACAGCTCGATGTCATGGTAGTACACGCCCCCTGGGAGTCATTGCAGTCATTTACAGCTTCTAATTAATAGTGAGAATTTGAATCAGGTTATGGAAGACACTTTCTTAGTTTGATGGTCTTCGTTTATTAAGTTTCCCAGGTGCGTATTCTCATGGTGTGCACACATGCACTCCCACAGCATCCTGGCTTGTCAAGAACGCTCCGCTTCAGACCGCGTCATTAGACGAATAGTGATGACTGCCTACTCACGAAACATGAAAAAAACAGCAAACTGGTATCAGTGATTTTTGAGAAAAGATCAAACGCCTTATATACAGGATTATGTCCAGCCACTGCTTGTTCACCCAAAAAATTTAAACGACTCTGTTCGTCTTTGCAAAGACTATAGGCCCTTTATATGCAATACCTATTGAGCCATTGTCCTAACTCAGTTACCCAAGAAAAGTCTTGACACCATAATAATATTAGCTACGTAAACTCTACCATAAGATATTTAGCTCCTTACATTACACTCTTGGAAGCATCACAAATACACACTTGCTAATTATGTACTAAACGTACTAAAAGATCAATTTTAAGACATAAGACAATCTTGGTAATGCTAAACAAACCTCTGACGTGTTCAATTCCACCACTCAATATAGAATAAGCAAGATCCAAATACTAAACACCCTGGTCAATACTTAGACTCGACCTACTCATTTCACTATACCAACTGAGATAACCTTTCTTAGATCTGAAGACAGGCTTGAACTCACTTATTCAAACTACAGGCTATAAGTTGACATTTCCTGCTTCCATTCATCCCTGGAAAATGACCTTCTCATTAGGAGGGTAGTGACAGATAAATTAGCCTCAATTCGAATCAAGAAAACTCGGTGCATAATGTCAAGCCGCCATACTCTCCACCATTAGGTCCAATGAGTCCGTGAGATTTCATGGTGTTTATGGAGCCCCAGCTCCTGCCTTTGTTGGAACTTCCCAGAATGACTTCCCCCAAGATCTGTCGCTGACTATGCTGGAACCTTGTACTAGTCAGCTTTCTCACTTATAAACAGTGGTCAGGGCCCAAGATACCTTGATGTCCAGTGCGTACATTGGCTAAGCTTCTCAAAAATTGCTTACTAAACATGCTCTTAATTAACATACTACGAGACGGTCTTTAGAGTGACGTATAGTAGGGGCCAAAGGATGGGCTTCTTTGGGAAAATCGCTAAGGCGAGGATTATTTTATAAAGACATGAAATTCCTCGGTTACAGAGTAATAGTTCCATCTCTTTTTAAAGAACGTGTATTCTATTCCGACTGCTAAATTGAACACGTATCGTGATTGAATTGAAGCTCCATTTTTCTTGAAAACACAAGGGTCAGAAATTACATACTTGAGTAAGAAAAAAACCTCTAAAAGAATATGACATAAACTATATATTTTTTGTTTTGATCCTACTGCATACTTCCTCCTTTCAAAATTTCTATAGGGTCCCATCATCCCTTGCATTATCCACTTTAAGTCAATCCTGCACAAAGCGTATACCTTACTCCACCACATACTATACATAAATATAATTACGGGTAGTTGATCCACCTATGATCAAACACCAACTTACATTAAATCTTTGCCCTATGTATAGATAATTTTGTGTGTTATAAATTGAACTGGTCAAAATTTTTTGCGTTAATTTTTGACCACGCTTATTGTTGCGCGTTAGTGCTAACACTCGTATATGTATGAACACCAATCTTGTTGTACTTTAACAACTCTAATAAGTAAGGCACTGCAGTGATAGTCTCAGTCATTTATATTCTTATCTAAGGCTAGTTATGTTCGTAACTCCTTTCTGTCTCTGGTATGACTGGACTGTTTCGATGCCCCTTCAATAAAGTGGTAAACCCCTCGCTTTATATAGACCAATTATCTGAACCATATCCACGGAACGGCTTTCCGTCCGTTTCGTCCTCCCTGCTTCTCTGATTAAATTCCTCATTCGTGATTATTCTCAGAGAGCTGCCGTTGGTTCTTCAGTAACTCCTTCATCGGAGTTGGCTCGTAAATCCCTCAAAACATCCCTTTGTGCATGAACATCTTCGAAAGGCTTACTATTGGAGATCTCTCATTGGATCCTTCCCTTAGATCCACTCCGGAGACATCGGCCGATTCATTCCGTATTTCTCCGATTGGATCGTTATATCCAGGTCTCACTTCTGAAGAGTTTTTCATCTGCATCCTGCATTCTGTACTTCTGAGGCACATCCTGATCTCATATGGTTCAGAATGCAGTGCATATGAGACGTGCGAGTCTCATACGTTAAACACTTAATTGGACAGCAATAACTGTTGAACTATATCTGTGATGTACTGCATACTTGCGTGTCTGCATATAAGCAGAAACCGATGAAACAGGTCGTTGTCTTTTACATGCAGGAGGATGCGAGGCCTCCGGACGACGTGGCCCAGAAAGGATGCGCCGCGAATACAGAGGAAGAGGCCAATTGAATAGGGCTTTACGGATACAGAATCAGCTCAGTTAAAGAGTAGTCCTAGTTTAGAGAAAGACCAGAATACAAATAACTGAAGTGGAAACTGAAGTAGCACACTGTCTAGAGTATTAGAGACCGGTTACGTAAGAGTTTCAGCTGATGAACTAGCCAAGGCACAAAGTTCAACAATAGCCACCGCTCAACATTATCCAAGTAAGGACCGCGCATTAATAATTGGCCTCTCAGTTACGGTACATAACGGTGTGACCGAAATGACTAGTTTTCTATTGTCGCACTGTACTTAGTACATGCATGACAGCGAATGACCAAGTAGATCCTGTTCTGAAAATCCGGTTTAAGAGACGTGTTCAGGGCTGAGGTAGAAGGACAAGGCTATTAGATTAATTGGTGAATAAGCTGAAAACGACATTTGATGGGAAATGTATTTAATGACAAGTGATGAGATGCCTTGATAGACTCATCATCGCGCCCCATATATTTAGAGAGGTAACTTCAACTACCCAACTTACTACTTTCGTATTAAGCCTGGAATTCGCCTTAATAATCATCTTAATTAAGGCTGCAGCAAGTGCATATGTATCAGGTCAGGTCAAATCCTCTTTCAGCTTCTATTCCGGTTAGGGGTCATCCCGTTTTGGAACCTCCAAAGTTGGAAACATATATAACAGGCCCTGAGTCCTCCCTGAAGAGCTCATAAAAAAAATGTTCTCTAAGAAAGTGACTTATTTGATTCTGGCCTTTGCTTTAGCTGCCACTACCTGTGCAGAAACTCGGAGCTTCTACGCAAAACTCGAAGGCGATGACGAATTCGAACCGCTCGGTGACGTTGAAATTCATAGTCATGATATTCAGACTTTGACCCCTTCTTATCTGTCTCAATTCCCTACGTTTTCCTTGGTCGATGAGATCGCTATCACCGGGGAAGGAGAAGATGCAAAAGTGTTTGCCATTGTCGAAAATGTCTTAGTCCTTGGTACGAAGGGTGAAGTGGAACCGTTTGAAATCAAGTTGGATAGTAGCTCTAAGGTTTCAAATCTCAAATTGAATATGTGTTCTTATTATCGGAGCAGCTACAACAAGATAATCATCAATCAAGAACCAAACACATCCTCCTTGAATTGTTCACCAGTAGAGGTCTACCTCATGACTCCTACTGAAGTTATCAAACAAATATCTGATCAGTCACGTATCAAAAATAAACGACATTCAATTTACCGAAGGAAGAATCCTTCTTTCGGGCCTTTGTCGAATACATTCATTGCTCCACGTGAGGATCCTGCTGAGACTTCTGATGATTTGCCGAAGGTGGACCCGGCTGAGTTTTTAGCCGCTTCCATCGAGTCCGCATTCTTTAAATCCAAAGGTGAACTGTCTGGGCCAACTGATTCAATTGAGGGCGAAGTGTCAAACTCTATTTCACCTTTATTCTAGTAGTGAATGAGTGCCTGTCCATGGACAAATAAGAGAAGTCAGTGGGTGATTGACATTTCGAGTAAAAGGGAGGCTGTTCAGTCACCACCATCAGGGCATTGTTTTCTCGATGAAGCTAGGAGTGTTGAACATACGAGACTCGCACGTCTCGTATGTACTGCATATGCAGTATATCCGGATTAAACATTGTTGTGAGAGAACAATGTTGGATGAGAGCGTCGTCTAAGAGAATAATGGTAAACGAGAATGTTGTCTAAGAGAATAATAGTAAACGAGAGTGTTATCTAACTCTCGTCTAACTCTCGTCTAATTTGGATCTACGTGTTATCAAAAGGGAAAGACAGAAGAGGCGATGGAGTGGCTTATATATAGGACGACAGAAAAAGGTCTCATTTGAAGAGGAGGTTAGTATTTAGTTTAGAAAGAAACCCGAATACATCAAACTGAGATCAGTACCATAGTTCCACAATTTTTCGAGTTAATGAATATCAACATGACTCAAGTTCCAACCTTTACAAAGGTTTATGCGAACTCCCAACAGTTTTTGTTCTCGGATAATTTCATCCTTTAAATCAAAGACTCCATACACAGAAATACCATAGTGGTATTCATATCATTAAAACATCTTTCCATGCACATATTCTATAGTTACTTTCTCGGGTTGAAGATGTGGCTTGAAACGAGAGGTTGTGCCTGGACATAAATTTAAAGATTGCATGTATAGGTACAGTTGAAGATAATTATTATGCACACATTGCCGCCGGAAAACTACAATGATAAAATATATCAATATGTGAAGCCTGGTATTTCCCTCTTTCGGCATGTTGAACTGCAAAAAAGTACAGGAGTTTTCGTATAGAGGAGTAATCTCTTACCTAGTCACGTCACGGCCACAATTAACTCTGACCATGTAATTACAGTTCGGTTTTCAACATGGCATTAAATTTTGTACATTATACTAAACAACAATACTTCTTCAATCAGTCCAAAGCTATAGGTCAGCCAACCAGAGCCAAACGGTAGTGTTGTTGGTTATATAGCCCTGCTCTTCTGAGAAGATTCGGCTCGTGGTCTGCCCGTGGTCTGGGCAAAGACATGTTCGTTGTAGACTTATACTTCTTTGTTGGCTCCATCAAGTGATCTTAACATACCATACAATAGGATCGGGTGTGAATCCAGTATATCAAAACCACTAGAGTGGATATCTTTCGACAATTTTCCGGACTCCTAGATGTCATTGTATTTGTCATTTGGCAACTGCAAATAAATTCAATGTAACAGGCCCATGATATTTTCGACTGAACTCTTGTTAATTAACATCTATAGTGTGAATTATTCGAGAGAATTATTTGAGCCATGGGGGGCCACTAAGCTGACTTCGGACCGATCCTAGGACCTAACTCTCGTACCTAGTTCTTCGTGTCGGCTTTCAATCTATATAAGCACCGGGTTTTTTTTCAGATCATCAATCGGCTGATTAGTATTTTGTGTAGATTCAGTAATGGCAACAATTGGTGAGTTTTAATTGGTCTTTTCGTAACTTTGTTACATCCTATGGATCCTAACGGACGTGCTTCCAGTTTTTTTGCTCCTGCTAACTGTAGTATATACACAACAGAAGTCATAGAAGTTACTAACACCTAGATTCAGAAAGGGGCCCATACTGAATTAGCGAGGAAAGATATCAAAGAGGTCGCGTGATTGCAAAAGTAGCACCCCGACCGCATTCTTGAAGCGGCCATCAAGACAAATCTTGCAATGATCTCAAAACAAGATACCTATTATTCTACTTCACAGCCACGGCCATGGTGATTTAGCTTCTTCCCTGGCCTTGTATGGTCATGATAGCTGTTCTTGTAAATGTCACATGTGCCATTATGATTCTCCAAGAGATTATCAATCCCCTTGTGTATATCGCTCCTATGATAGTAAGCAACGCATTCATCTTCAAACATATGAAAAAGATCATAGTCCTTCTTAGACACATTTATATTATTAAAGTCAATTTCACAGGGACCATCATAGCTCTGCACCAATTCTGTAAGATCCTCGTGCGCGTATTCACCATTATACGAAAGTTTGCAGGGCGTTCGGCCCTTATATAGATAAAGGCCCTTCGTTTCAGGTAAGTATACCCCATTTATGTAAATATCACAATCCCCATCAAAGGATTCCAAAGCGATCCTAAGACTCTCGTGCTTATTTTTCTCCATTATTGTATACAACACAAACTTCATCGATGATTTGTTTGTACTTGGCATCGTGCTCAGGTAAAATCAAATGAGGTGCAAGCCCACTAAAGGGTATTTTGGCTTTTTTGTTGTAAGATAAAAGATAAAGGCTCACCTCGAAGCAAATTTTAATGGGCACGGGTGGTAAGGCTAGCAATATCCCGATCATTGGGCCATTTTCTATGCCGCATGAGGAAAAATTAAAAATTTAATATCTTTCCATCACGATCCATTTCCAACATAGATGGAGGAATCTTAGGTCCGAACACAAGCCCATTCATCAAGAATCCTAAGGACCCCGGCGAGGCTGTCTAATTAGTAAAAGCGATTTTGTTTTCTGAGGTAAACTCGACGAGGGCATTGAGGAGTTTTGATAAGACACTAGACTGAAATTCCCAAGTTCTGTTTCATAAAAGGTGCTAGATAATGCTAACAAGGCATCATTGATTTTTAAAAAGAACACCAATGATGGCTTTTCTTATGCCCAAGCACTGGAAACAATAAATGAGAAGAAAATTAAGTGGCCAGCTCTCATGATGGTTTGATGCTGCTGGAAACAGGACCCTCGTGGTCTTTTATAGCACATTCAAATGACCATTCATAACCACTAACCAATATCTTTGCAAGGTTACACACATTGTCTTTAGGACATTGACAGAAACAACCTGAAAACAATATAGACAACTTTGATAGTATGCCCGGATGCATACAATCTTCCTGTACAGGTGGGGCATGGGTATCTATTTGTAGGAAGTTTAGCCCCAATTTGCGGCTGCTGACCTTAGCATTTACTCATTATTCCAGCAAGTCATGGCAGTTCAATAATTCAGGCTCCTATTAGTCATCAATTCTCATTTCGGCAAGAGCCATGGCAAAGAATGGCCCCTTTTGGTCATCAAATCTCATTGTTCCTGTAGCCAATCTTTATTATTTCTTAATAATTTGCTGGTCTGCACAGAACGTTTCCCGGGTGTTATTGTGGCCATAATGTATGCAACCAGGGGCAGTAATATTCAAAAGCAGCCACGTGACACTGTCGCGTCATCAGTATCTATACCTTTTTGTTAATTTATAAACGATAAGTTAGCATGAGTCAGTTTCAGAACCCATAATGTTAATAGACAAGAGATACAGCTCTTCGCATTTTGTTTTTTCACTCTTTTCACATCCGGAAAAATGCGGCCCTTATATAGTCGGGTGCGTCTCCTGGTGAAATCAGTCTGGGTGTGCACACAAGCACGGTTCCTCGTTTTTGCAGCCTTGTTTCATATCACATCACTTCAAGATGAATCAGACAAATCAGTAATCCGATAATAAGGCAATATATTATCAGCAATTTGACCAAATAATTATTTGGCTGAAAAAGTTTCAATGAATCTCCTTGTCGGTTTTTTTGATGCTGCTTTCCAGTGCATCAAATGAACTGTCTAGATTTACTAGCTGTAAATTTACTAATCATAAAAGACTTAGGATAGACTGATGACTACAAAAGAGCAAAAAAAATTACACACTTTGATACTTTAGATCTGCTGGACAGATCATCAAATGAGAGTCTCCATGACTGCATATCACATAGCATTGAATTTAGTGTTAACTAATAGAGCCAATTGGAAAGGCTAAAAATAAAATCATTAAAAGTGCGTAAATAGCACTGGTCCTCCTGAAATAATTTTTTAGCGATGTTTTTCTATACCTTTTTATTTGGTTCATGGATCCTCAGAAAAGGCTTATATTGTTCATGACCTGCATATATTCATATCACCGATACCAGCGCCCATGAAGCTGGTCAACAACAACCAGACTGGCATGAAACCAAATTGGGTATTGGTAGGTTTTAGGGTAGTCCAGTAGTTCAGGTTCATTTTCTTATAGGTAATTATACTCATGAAGGATTTAACAATTACTGGGATATTTCAAGTACTGCATATAGCGGCTGAGAATGTGGAACCCTATATATCAGTTAAGCTGATCTGGTATCAGCTTGAGCCTTGGTTTTGATTAATTATTGTGATTTACTTGTATGACTGAAGTATACTTGGTAAGACTAACTTTAATAAGTCACATAATACGTTCACTATGATATTCAGACCAACAGTCACAATTTTAAATACCTCTGTCCGTGACAACCTGAACCAATCAGTGCCGAAATTTTCATTGTCATAAATTCAGAGCCATAACCCAGATCAGTTACATTTGAGAGGTATTTTGAAAATGTTTTGATGTAGATATTCTATCTTCCTCCAGCCTCCAGCCCAGTCATCTGCCCTTCTTTTGACTGATTTGACTGACTAGTATAAAACCTATCAAGATTCAATTAACCTACAAAGCTCTATGAGGTCTGTATATATCTATGTCTGTTTCTAGAGATTCTTTCTACTTAGAATTTCTTTTGGCCCTCCTCCGTTCCCTGCTCTACGTATTTGGTACTCTTTCGTTATTCGCACCCGCTTCTCCGTGTTGGCTTTTCGTGTTAGCCTGGTGTGGCATATTCTTTGCGACACATCTTTTCCTTTTATCATAAGGTAAGAGGTAGATTTCCACTTCGAAGCAAGAAATATTTGACTTGGAAACAGTAATCATTCTACCCAGGTTATAGTGGTTCCTGCACGAATAAAACGTGCGGTTGCAAACCTTTCCCTCAGTATCCAAATGTAACTCAGCCTTGGGGATTGAAGGACCAAAGGCAAAGGTATCTGCGTAAAAGCCCACGTGGCCTTGAGTAGTTCTATTTCTGGTGATTGCAAGGTTATATTTGAAGATGAACTCAACGGGATGGCCAATACACTTTCCATAATAAAATGCACTGAAGCCCATTCTGAATCGCGTTCTGAATCGCGTTCTGAATCGGTTGAAGCCTTGGCCTGAAAGCGGGACCAACTTGCCATAGACTTTAGCGAAAAATACCAATGGGAACTGGGAAGAGTTATTTTTTTTTGACTCTGGTACTTCGAAAGCAATTTCTAGACTACCTGGACGTTCTGGACTTTCACTTTCAGGATTTTTAGGGCTTTCAGGAACTTTAATTTCAGGAATTTTGGGTACAGGCACAGCCGAATTCTTTTTTCTCTTATATGGCACGACAGAATATGTTGTTTTATTGAATGGCAAAAGGTAGAGATCTATCCGGAAACAATTTTTCTGCCTTTTATATACATCTCTATAAAAAATCCCACTTGCTTTTCCATCAAGTATATCACACGCATAATACGGGCCATTTAAAAGCTTCATATTGTCATCTAATTCCATGTGGATTTTATTGACCCCAGTGCCAAAACTAAGAGAGCCATTGTGACGCCCTGTAAATCCCGGGGTGTGATTATTTTTGACGAACAAGTACCCACCCTCAAAGGAAACCTCATTGGGTTCAGGCCAAGTAGAATTTGGTGCCATGACATAGGATTTAGTGGCTTCATTGTAGACCAAGCTCGAGACAGGTATATAGAGGTTTTGGTACTTTGCAAAAAGGGCCCATGGTAAATTTAGGGCTGCCCAAGAGGTTGTGTATAGAATAGATGTGAGAAAAAAGTTAGAGACTTTCATGACTGTCTTGATACTTTAAGAAGGAAACATTCGGTGTTTTATACCACACCCCAGAAACTTTTCGTGTCCACTTGCCATTTTTGAAGACAGTCATATTTTCTTTGGGCTGAAGGCAAAAGTTACCCGAAAACAATCGAATGAAGAGTCAGGACAATGCATAAAGAATGAGTGATCTTTCCTTCATCGTGCTTCCTGTATGGGGAACAAGAATCTTTCCGCCAACTTATTATTGGTCATGTTCAGAATAGTCTGGATGCAAATTTCTGGCCATAAATTCCATGATAAGAAGTGTTTAAACCTTTATTTTAAGATATGGGTAACACTTTGAGGAAGTTGGAAAACAGCTATAGTAAATCTGAGAGTCTCAGTCCCAGTTAGTCGGAAAGTCACTAGCTGGATTAGCAAAGTAAGTGGTATAAGCTATTCAGTGTAGAATATATACTAGATTCCAGAGTAATTTAATAGAGCAAATGGACAAAGAGTAGACTGATCAGAGTAGTCGTCTATATGTATTGTCAACCCGATGAGCCCTAGTGGGATTATAAAAACTACACTTGCAACACTGATAGACTACCAAATTAGTGTAGTAGTTTGTATTAAAACGAGTGTTGATGATTGGAGTAGTCGTAATTGAACCGAAGAGAGACCGTTGGCTGATGAACCGCTCAAGATTTACTACATAAATTGACCTGATCTGGTATGTTTTCAATATTATTATACGTACATAAATCTTACAAAGTACTACAGGTTTGGTCTATGGTTTGTTCAAACATAGACAACCAGAATCTTAAATTGGCAAGCCTCAGTCCCCTGGGTAGGAAAGTATTTCCTCCTTGGGACATCTCCCAAATCCATTAAATACACAGTATAAAGGATTAAAACCAAAATTGTAGAAACACGCCTACTTGGACGTTATTCTTTCAGGTCAGGAGTCCTTCCCAACATAATCTTCCTATTGTGTCACGAATTTCAAATTAATCTAGGCTCATTAAAGTATGCACTAGAATCTCACTCCTCTTGAACTCGTGAGGAGTGCCGAAAAGTTTGGAATTATCCACTATCAAAAAGAAATGCCTCAGGCCAGTGGGGCATATCGAATGTAATAAAGTGGACCAAAAAGATATCAAAGCCTTATCACTACAACAACAAAGCAGCGAATCCAAAGATAAAGGCACCAATGGCATTTTTGGATGCTGCATTGAACGACGTAAAGCTTTGCTTAGGAGCAAGTTCCTTGCTTGGCTTGGGTGTAGCTTCTTTGCTTGGCTTAAGAGCAGACTCCTTGTCTGCTTTGGGGTGATATGCCTTGGTTGGATTAGGAGCAGAATTGTTGCTTGGCTTGAGGTTTGAAACCTCGACGGTTGACTTGGATCCTGAACCTTTGACCGTGGCAGCCTTAGGAACAATGCATGCTCCCTCTACGGACAAGGTAGCAGCAGTATCCACACACACTGTAGATTTTTTGCACTCTTCTTCGCACATAGTGACGTGAGAGTTGGCCTTACACTCGTCGCATTCTTCTTCGACGGCAGTACCGTTCCGCTTAGAATCTTCTTTTATCTTGAAAGAGTCAGAAAGAGAGTGATTTTTGGCATTGACACAGTCGGTCAACGAGCATTCAGTCTCGTTAGCCTTTTTGGAAGAAGGGCTTTTTCCGTCAGTAGATATTTTTGCTGCTGCAATTCCAGAACTGTTTAGTGCGACACTTGAAATGCTCGAGTCAGAAGACTCGTCGGACTCAACTGAAGAGTTCTTAACCTTTTGGTCGTTCTCGGTTCCTCTAAGCAAAAGCTCACGTTTACCCATAGAGTCTGAGTTTTCTTTGAAAGGCAAAAGATAGATGTCCACCTTGAAACAAGAACCAGCCCCTTTCAAATCATCTTGATACCTGATGACATTCAATTTTCCCTTTGATCTGGTGCACGAGTAAAAAGGACCATCTAAAAGTCTCCTTTCATGGTCAAGCTTCATTTCTGCCGGAATGTGTTTTGGAAAATTGCTCAAGGATTGATCATAATATACAAGATATCCATCCAGATCTCCTAAGATTTTCTTGCTACCGCTACGCATAACAAAAGCATTTTCGCCTTGTATGGTGAACTTGGTAGGCTCAAACAACATGTCTCCATATGCAAGCACCTTGGCACCTCCATGCTTGCCTCCCGAATTTGTACCGCAAAGTGGCACGTAACGGCCATCGACCTTAGCGAAGAAAACCAATGGGTGGTGGTGGCGGGAATGTGCCCACGTAGTGGCAGCAAAAATTGAGGCGTAAAATAAGTGAGTGACTTTCATGGTAGTTTGTGATGGTTCTGAAGAAAGGAAACACGGTCTGCTTTATAGGATTGCCAAAAAATTCTAATGCCTGGCTTTTCAAACAAGGGTGCTGTTAATTTCGGTTTCTATCGGGAACAATAGCTCGACCCATATCAGGATACACTTTAAACAAGAACACTCCAGCGCCAAAGTTATTTTTTCGAGGACATTAGGTGCTCTCTCAGCTCTTTGCCTGACTATTTGTTATGATCACCAGCCAAGAATTCTGCATCCACTCCCAACCTTATTCAGCATCAATAAACATCGTAAAACTCGGAATTATCGTACTTTGTACCTCCACCCTTTTCTTCCACCATCTTTCCAACAATTCCTCAGCGTTTTTTAAATATATTTCACCAGCATTTCTTTCCAACATTTTCCATTTCTGTCCGAATCCATAATCATTTCATTCAGACATTTTGTTGGCAAAACAACCAGCTGCGCGAAGTTCTAGCTTTAAATAATGTATGGAATATGTGCAGTCGGACGGAATCAAACAATAGTACTGACCACGCACGCCTTGGTCAGTAAAATCACATGAAACCAAGATCCCAATCACCAAAACCCCTAATTTTCATGGAGCAAGGGTCCAAAAAGGTCTCAAAAACCGAGAAACATAGAATCAATTCTCTTTTCTAGTGCTAGTCTGTAAGCCACTGAAAACATTCAAGCCATTCTAAGGAGAAGTAAGCAAATTCCGTTCGTCACGTATTGATAACCATGCAGAAAGTAATAGTTTGGCCGCACATTATCTCCGCGCAAAAAGTTGCGTTTATTTTTCAAGATCTTGCACCTTTAAATAATTGCGGATATTTTATAGCAATTTGGCTGCGTTTATTTCACGGACAATGAGGGTCCCTTTTATAATCGAGAGCGCGACTTTGCGGTTATGAGCCGGGACTACACCTGCGCGACCGTTGCCCACTGATACATCACACTCAGAGATGGAACACATCTTCCGCTATCTGATAGATAAGTAGCCCAAAGATGAACAAGCCTTTACCAAGAAGTGGAAGGTTATGATACGATTGATTACGCCATATAAAAATTATTACCTATAACCCTTAAATTAAGGTACAATAGGGTATAAGATATTGTCCAGTATAAGTGTTCTAAATGTTACCTTGTGTTTAGTAGTTCTCAGTGCAAGTTTTTTTGGCTGATGCTCGCCCAAATTGGAATTAAGACCTACTTTTTAAAACTGGTGCGGCATACAGAAATCGCACTAATCTTTTTATTAATTGGTTCTATGTCGGACGTCTGACCACCAAAAGCTTATGATCATATGGATAGTATTCTGGCTACTTGCTACCCCTATTTTCTGCACCTGATCCCAACTAAAAAAGACGTTTTTTTCAACTGGATTCTTGGCTTGGTATTTGATAACTTATCTAATTTGTAGAGTTGTACTAGATTCATATTGCGCATTCAGTACCTATTAGTATAGAGTTCCCGTTGGGGATATTGAGGAAGGATAGGTGTCATTGATAGAAACCAGGGGGTAGAGGTGCTTCTGTAATTAAGTTTACTAATTCAAAGAATTCACTGACTGCAGGAAGTTTTCACTATTTACTTTTTGTTTGTAGTGATGACCTCGGTTGGTCTTAAATATTCGCATTTTCGTGAGGTTTGGCCCAGGTCATAAATTAAACTAGCCCTTAAAAATCGAAATACCCAAATATTTCAAACCGGCTCTAGGTAATCATATGTAATTATCTGAATTACCAGCATATTGATTTTGAGTACATTTTCACTTTCGGGCCATCCGCCATGAGTACATCCTATATGCAGGAAACACGAGAGGTCACGTTCACATCACCATCTTTTTGAAACACTCCCAAATCTGTGTAAGAGTATGAGTTTATGCATATAAATTAAGTAGTACGATTCAGTGGTATGAGTAGCACGAGTATAATATAGCACTTTCTGAGGTTGGCCTACATCTCGGCCCTTCCATGGTAGTATTCAGCCAGAAGTAATGTATCTCTTGACACATTGATGGGTGGAAATAATAGTGTAGTGTATAGTTTATAGGATATAGTGTAGGTCTGTCGTGTATATGGAAGTCTTGCTATCGGACTTTATCACACCAATGGGAGACCTTTGATGGTCATATACATGGTCAACTGCATCAGTGCTCTTCAAGCTATAGTTTACTCGTGAGATTCGGAAAAAAAACCATTTGACGACTTCTTGTATCAGTACTGACTTTATGTTGGTGAATTGTGCTCATTGAGACGTCACAGTCGTATGGGGAGGCAGTGCTGTTAGTGCAGTGAGAGGGTCTATGTTGGCCTACCACTGTCTATGTTTGCTATGCAGGATTCCAGTCTCGAATTCACCTTGCTATTATGTCCATCGGCTACTTCTGAAATAGAAGCGGAGTTTGGAGCATATTGCCGAAGTCAAGGCAAACCTGCACAAGGAAGACGTGTAAAGGAACTTGATCGATTTGGGACTAATGCGTTTAAGTATAAATTATTTTTTTGAGATCTGTAAAAAGCGCTGCCGATGAAGCAGCTAACATGAATTTGGAACAAAATTTTAAAAATTCCTTTGGTTTTGCAGCCAGTCGCCTTAACGTCTAATTTCACTTTAAATACTTTAGTGCGCTATTTGCTGCATGGCAACGCACGCTGGTATCATCTTTGAATAGCCAGCTTGCAACTCATTTGCACTCGTTGCAAGGTCTAATTAGTCATGAATCTCTAAACACAATGAATCGACTGTAAAATCCACCATCTATGCCCACTTGCCTAGTAAACTCATAAGAGCTAAGCCTGCAACCAAGCCAAACGCAGCACATATGGTCTTGAAGATTCCTGCTTGAAGTAGAGGCCCGAATAACCAGTCATGTGCCAACATCTGCACAATTCCAACCCACACCAAGACACCTGCAGACAACGAGTCCAAGGTACCCAAGGCAATAATGGTGCTAGGGCTGTTTCCGTTAAAGCGCTTTAAAACCCCGATTCCAATGGCCATGCCGATCGGAGTAGTAACAGCAAAGCCTGTTCCCAAACCAGACTTGATAAGGGTCGAGAGCCCATCGAGTTCCGCCAACCGTGAGCCCAAAGCAATTCCCTCAAACATCTGGTGGAACAAAATCACCACAAATAGCGTAATAAACGAAGAGTCTCCTGCCACCACCAACGTAATGCCAACCAAAACAGAATGGAAGATGATTCCACACTCCAAAAGAAGCACGCTGATTTTATCTTGCTTGCAAACCTCAGCCTCTGTACTAGAATCCGAGCTCAATTCCTTGGCATCTTCTCCTCCCAGCGATTTGGGTGCAGAAACAGCACTACGAAGAACGATCAATTTGCGGGAAACAAATTCCACCACAAAAGCAAGCACCAAGCCAGCCATGGCGATGGCTGCACACGTCGCCTCGTATTTCAAAGTCAAGCACGAGTTGGAGAACATGAGGAATGCATGCGTCAAAAGGTGCACGAAGGCCGTGGAGATCACCACACCCGTACCAAACTGTTTTATGGCTAGAAAGAATGCCCCATCCAAAGATACATGGCATAGTCTCTTGATATAAATGGGACCGAGCACACCAATGAGAGACGTAGCGAGAATTGCAAACAAGAGCCCGATCCGTAATGGAATATTATAGTCTCTATCGACTCTCTCGCACGTCTTTTCCTCAGCCCCTCTAGCTACGCAGTGTTCCACGCCAGCGTGGAAGTGGCAGTCTTTTTCCCCCTCCTTTGATTTGGCAACAGTAAACGACACCTCTTTATCGTTAGCATCTATGCAGTAGGTAGCAGTCGCATGAGAATGGCACCCGGTGAAGCTTTCGGGGGCTTCAGTGGGAGACGGTAAGATCTGGCCCTCTCTTCCTTGGCCATCCAAACACATGAACGCAGTGCCGTGGCTATGACATCCAGTAACAATTGTAGCCTGATGTGACGCGTGGCCGTGATCATGATCAGTATGTGCGTGATCATGGTCAGAGTGAGAGTGAGAATGATCGTGCTCATCTTCATGATCATGGGCATGGTCATGGTCAGAATGAGAGTGTTCTTCTGGCTTGAACATCACCTCATCGGACCCATTCATACAGTGGGTTTCAGATCCATGTGTATGGCATGAGGTGTAGCTGGAGATTGTAGCACTGGGAGCAGGCGTGATGAGACCCTCCACTCCGTCAGTATTGATACACCTAAACTCAGAGCCATGTGAGTGGCATGAGGTCACTGAGGTGGCAGCAACAGATCCAATAATCGTCAACAGACGGAGAACCGACAACTTCATTGATGAAGGAAAACTCGAAAGATGGGCCGAGCCTGATCTTTTATAGTGAGTCGAGACTTATATAACCGCGTTCAGAGGCATGAAATACGACCTGCCAAGAGTTTTCGACAACGTCTAAAAGATGGAATGAGTTTAAATCTCGGCTGCCAAGAGTTTTTCATAACCTCCATATCGGACCCACGGAACGTGTGGTTATATGTAAGAGAGAATCGGCTCTACTAAGCTAGTAAATCTGTGAGATGAGTGGAGAATGAGACTAGGCAAAATCCGAAGTTATCTTTTCCTTTAAACAATACGGAGGTTTGACCAAAAAAAAACCAACTTCTTCTTTTTCCCCAACCTTTTGGTGGGTGTTGATAACCACCATGACATGAAATTTCTTGGCAAGCTGCAAAAGCCAACGCCAATGCACGTTGCAACCACTTATGTACAGGAACACGGAGTCGATACAGGAAAGTCAATTATTTCACAAAGTATAAGTATTTCAAAGTACTCGTATACATGCAGTAGGTAAGTTATGCAATTCATCCGGATTGGCGAATCTCGGACTTTACTATCGACAATTCCGTACAACAATGTGCGCGAAAGATGGAACATCAAACATGGACTGATATTAACTTCTACGCGTCTATTGAAGTCGTCGAAGCTTCACTAGCTCTGCACAGGCGTATACTTGCCGTGTTCATTACTTTCACCAAATCCCCAAATTGCTTTAAAGATCCGTTTTCCACTTACCCCGCCCCAAAAAAAACATTGGGTACTAAAGTTCGGGATTGTTTAGATTGCCCCGTATCTCTACGTACATTGAAATTTGTCCAAACCCGTTAAATTACGTGCTCAATGATGAGTTCATTAAATTAGGTCTCTGAGTTGAGATTTCAAATGCATTTCCGGTATTTCCGGACTATCTATTATTGGAATACTCGGATATTGCGGTTGACCGTTTGTCGGGGATAATCTGGTGGTACACTGAGACTTGATGACTTCTGGTGTGTACACTACTTGGACATTCTTTTTTGAAACATGAACGCTATATGTTAAACGCTATTTCCAAACCCCCTATTTCTGAAACACGACTATTTTACTACTAAGTTCCAATGCAACATTGATCCTTGATCAAACACACTACTGACCACTATTGACTTCTCTCTGGTGTTTGTTGGGCTCACGCGAGAAGATTCACAGCTTGCGTCATTTTCCTGCACTCAACCCAACATCAAAGTTTAACTGTAGCATTATTTTAGGGGTGCACGGGTATAACTGTAACATTATAATCTTATCAATATTTTAGTCTTCAATCTTGAAAATCCGCCGAATGTTTAGGCTCTCTAGGTACCCCGGCTCCTCGAATTCTTGGGGTTACTTTTATTTGTCACTTCCACTTATTTGGACGTGCACGACCCGGTACTTAGTCGGCCACCCTCGAGAGGTCTCGAGAAGCCTCGAGAAGCCAAGATGGCTTCTCCAATGGACCACTAGACCATAGTGAGAATTCACAAAAATCAAAAAGATTTTCGGGAAAAAAGATAATGTAGTCAGTAAAAGCAGTGAGCTCTAAGGTTACAGCCAAGACACTACCTCTATAGATATTACAGACTTGACTGTTCAGACTACTATACGTTCATACCGCTAACTAAATCACATGCCTCTACTTGTGGCATGATCCCGATTCAAGTGGTCAACTTCTATAAAGTACCTTTATGTATAGTGCACCATAGTAGAGCAGCAGTCGTCAGGCGACCATTCTGTTTTATATAGAGTACTGGTTTTCTTCATGAACCATCAAAAATTCACCTTTAACGCACTATAGGTATAAGTAGTGGGTATAAGTAGTGGGTATAACTAGTAGTGTATAAGTAGTAGTGTATACTGTGATAGAGTAGTAGATTAGTGGAGTAGAGAAAAAGAAATAATTGTAGAATTAGTACAGTGGGAAAAAAGTAGTATAGTATCAGTACAGTGGAAAAAAATAGTGGGTGGTATAATATTAGGATGGAAAATTTCGCGGCAGATTCCAGTGAGGAAATGCTGGAGAGTCTGATTTTCATTGTGCGAAAAATCCCGCACCACGAGGGCAGGCTCGAAAAGGAAATGCCAGATTCAGAATCGAGGCATTTTCCTTGCACTCGTACCTTGCGTATGGTCCTCGTAAAATTCCGTTTCACATTCGCTTGTTATAAAATTTCCACTCATGTGCTCCAAGTACCACACACTACACATTACTCTACTCAGTTGTCACTACTCTGTTATTCTAGTATTACTCTAGTACTACTCTAGTATTATTCTAGTATTACTCTAGTACTACTCTAGTACTACTCTAGTACTACTCTAGTTTGGTGTAGTACTAATACTAATACTACATAGTAGGGTTTATTTAAAGTTTAGTTATGCACCACTCTGGCTGTAAATCTACTGTAATTTGAAGCAGGTTGCAGTTTGTTCAGTGTTTACTGAGGACCAATCGCTGGTGGACGCTTACGTCACGAAGTGAAAAATCGCGCACTGGTGCGCGAGGCTGTGATGAAATTTGAGACATTTTCATCACTCGCCAATGGGGCGTAAACACCACGCCATAAAAATCGGGATTGGAGTCCCACCTAAATCCCGCTGTTTTTGGAGTCAAATTCTTGCCACTTCCTTGACTTTTCACACCCTCTTTTTCGCTTCTCGTTATGCTTCTTCCTGCTTAACCTAGGTCCTTTTTCCTTCCTACGCCCATACTGTATATAGCCCGTATACGCTCTTTCTCTTCCTCTTTAGGCCCTGCTGCATGAGCCGTCTATGACTTCACGTCTTTTTCTTCTCATGCAAACCCTACCTGGTTGCGAAAAATCCCTCAAGTCTTGAAACAGACGTGTTTCATTGGTAGAATTTTGCGGGATTTAAGTCTTATGTTGTTCTTTGGTCTAGTGGGTTCTGGCGAGTCATATAAAGCTCTCCAGGATCACCTGAATTTCTGTTTTTTTGCTTTAACCTCGAACTCTAATCGAACTCTACTCTTCTAGCTGTGAATATCACACTTTTGGGAATTAAAATGGGCAGCGAATCTATTCGGAAAGAAGATTGGGATGAGGAGTCTGTGACTGATGTCCGGTTACCCATTTCCTTTGCACCAGACCTCGAACGGGGTCGTCCTTTGAAGCGGCTCCGCAAAGATATCAACAGGGGAAATAGCAGGGGAAAGAGCCTGGATAGGGAATCCATCTTTCCTAGAAAGGAAAGGGTTTCGCCTGACAAGGTCTTGCCTGCAGTCTACAAGACGATTTCCCACCGGATCGACAATGATATCGAGGAAGGCGGCAACTTGAAAAATGCCTCCAGCAAATTCACCTCGTTTACATTTCACACTCAGAAATCACTGGAGATTGCAGAGAATTTGAACTCCAACTTGGACTTGGGCTTAAGTGAGGAAGAATACGCTTCCAAGTGGAAGACCCACGGGCCCAATGTGCAGTCCAAGCCACCCAGTCGTCTTTTGCACAGGCTTTTCGTGTATTTTTTTGGTGGTTTCGGCTCCTTGCTCCTTACGGCTGGTGTTCTCTGTGTCGTATGCTGGAAGCCTCTTGGTGAGCCTGCACCTCAGATCTCTAACTTGGTGCTAGGTCTTATTTTGATTGCCATTTTTCTTTTGCAGGCGCTCTTTAATTTCTTCCAGGACTTCTCCAGTTCCAGGGTCATGGATTCTATCCACGATATGATCCCTTTGGAAACCATGGTTGTGCGTAATGGCTCCACTATCACCACGGAATCGAAGAATTTGGTGCCGGGAGACCTTGTGCGGCTTACTGCTGGCTCAAAGGTTCCAGCTGACTTGAGGATTCTTCAAGCTTCTGCGGATTTGGCTTTTGATAGGTCGATCTTGACCGGTGAATCCAAGGCCATAGAAGGTTCCGAGGCTGCAGACCCCATCAACTCAAATTACTTGGAAAGTACGTGTATTGCAATGCAAGGAACGTATATTGTGGGTGGATCCGGCATGGGGTTGGTGGTGTCAACTGGAGACGAGACCATTTTCGGTACCATCGCCAAATTGACATCTGCACCCAAAAAAGGCTTGAGTCCTTTGCAATGGGAAATCCTTAGGTTTGTGATCTACACCTCGTCCATCATCGTGGCTTTATCTGTTATGGTGATTGTGGTTTGGGCCGCCTGGTTGAGACATGTGCATCGCGAGTGGGTCAGTGTACCAGCATTGATCATTTCCATTGTTTCTGTTGCGGTATCTTTTATTCCTGAAGGTTTGCCTGTTACCTTGACCACGTGCTTAGTCATTACAGCCAACCAGATGCGGAAGAGCAAGATCATGTGCAAGTCGTTGTCTGTGGTGGAGACCTTGGGGGCAGTGAGCGTCTTGTGCTTCGATAAAACAGGCACCTTGACCAAAAACGCCATGTCGGTGACGGATGTATGCCAGGGAACTGATACGATCTCGCTCAAAGACCTGGAGGAGAAGGGTGACTTTACCAACTGCAATAACCCTCTCACCAACCACTTCCTCACCATTTCGTCGATGTGCAATGATGCCATGTTTACGGACGAAGGCAAAATCGTGGGGAATGCTACGGATAAAGCTGTTTTCGACTACGTGTCCGGAATTCAGCCCCGGGAAATGTTTGAAAAGGAATGGAGCTCTGTTTTCGCCATAAACTTCAACTCAAAGAACAAGTACATGGCCAAGCTCTTGCAGGCTCGGGAGAACCCCACAGCTGATCGCATGTGGCACCGCATTGGTGTGGATATGCCTACTAATGCAACCCAAAGAAGCGGCCTTCTTACGGTGAAGGGAGCTCCTGATATCCTCTTAAAGAGCTGTGAGTACATTATGAAGCCTCAAGGAGCAGGATACAGCGAAGAGAAGATGGACCAGGAAACGATTGAAAATTTGGTGGGCATCCAGCAAGAATGGTCCCGGAGAGGAAAAAGAGTTATCTTGTTGGCATCCAAGATGGTATCCACAGAATCCATGGACCTCACCAAGAGTGCAGATACCATCACTAGCTTACGAAGCGAGATCACCAGTGGCTTGACCTTTATTGGAATGTACGGCATTGAAGATCCTCCAAGAAAAAACATCGACCAGGTGATCTCCAAATTGAGACAGGCAGGCATCAAAATCGTCATGATCACAGGAGACTTCGAACTCACGGGTCTTTCCATTGCTAAGCAGATTGGAATCGTGACCCAGAGTGTGGATGAATACAAGGACCTTGTTGCGCAGGATTTGGTTGAAGAACATGCCGTTGAAGTCCCCCCAGTCATAGAAAGAGCCGTGAGTATGACTGGTCCAGATATCAACAAGTTGACCGAGAGCCAGTGGTCCGTTTTGGTCCGGTACAGTGAACTAGTGTTCACCCGAACCACACCCGAGCATAAGCTCTTGATCATCAAGCAGTTTCAAAAACATAAGGTGATTATAGGAATGACCGGAGACGGAATCAACGACTCACCATCTTTGAAACAGGCGGATGTGGGAATTTCTTTGATCAATGCGTCAGATATTGCCAAAGAAGCTTCGGACTTGATCTTGATGAATGATGGAGAGTCTGATGATGCGTTGTTCAATTCCATCATCGAGGCTGTAAGGTTTGGAAGACTCTTATTCCAGAACTTGAAGAAAACCGTGGGATACTTGCTTCCTGCAGGCACGTTTTCAGAGCTCTGGCCGGTGCTTTTGAATGTGCTCTGTGGAATGCCTCAGATGTTGTCGTCTTTCTTGATGATTGTGATTTCGTGCATTACAGATTGTGCCAACGCTATTATCTTGGCATATGAGGAAGGAGAGAACAACCTTCTTGTCAAGCCACCACGAAGCGTGACCAAAGAGAAGTTGGTGGATGGAAAGCTCCTCTTGCACTCCTACTTGACAGTGGGAGCATTCGACTGTTTCACGTCACTTTTGCTTGGCTTCATCAACCTACAAAGAAAAGGCTTTAGATTCTCGGACTTTGCCTTGAGCTACGGTACCTACCTGAGCCTCCCGCACGTGACGGATGCCATCAACACCTCGTCGTCCATCTACTTCAACAACTTGGTCATCATGCAGTGTTTCAACTTGTTGGCCATGAGAACTCGTTACTTGAGCATTGTCCAGCACACGCCCTTGAAGAACAAGTATTTGTTCATCACCATTCCGTTCACAATCGCAGTGACTTTTTTTCTCAACTACATCCCCGCCATCAATAAGGCCATGGGGACTGCACCTGTGCCGGTGGAGTACTACTTTATCTCCCTTGGCTTTGGTGTGATGTTGCTTTGTTATGATGAGATGAGGAAGTGGTGTGCTAGAAGGTATCCTAATGGCTATGTGGCCAAGTTGTCGTGGTGAGAACTGTATAGAATTCAGGCTATGCAAAATAGAATTACTGGAGATATAAGACGTATATTCAATACCAATAGTCATTGTTACTATCCTCTGCTTTATATATCTGCAAAGACTAGAAAAGACTGAACATGTATTAATCGGGTTGTAGTATATAGTTAATGCGTAATATTGAGTGCGTACCATAGAGTGGAAATACTCAGACAGGATTCAGAGAAATGTAATTTCATAGGTGAATAAGGCTATAAAAAGAGCTACGAAAAGAGCTATGAAAAGAGGAAAAGGGCTATGAAAAGAGGAAAAGAGCTATGAAAAGAGGAAAAGGGCTATGAAAAATTTAGGGTCTGGAAGGCCAACATGTCGCAGCCAAGCGTAGGGTGCGAATGCATGTTTCTCTATCTTAGTATACTCACACCATACATACCTACGGTAATCCGGTACATCACATAGAAAAGGACTTATTTTGTGCCGCTTTCAAGCCAAAAGAGTCCAGATTGACTAAAAAGAAATTTGGAACAAATCTAGAAAAAAAAAACTATTTATATGCAGGCACACCTACTTTATAGCAATTGCCAAGTATCGCGTCAAACGATATCTTTCTTGCAGGATAAATAATATCTGTGCACAAATTATTATGAAGCTCACTCCTAAAAGTGTGGTTCAACCATTATTCATTGTTTATAAAAACTGGCAATATTCTCTAAGAATTTATCAAGATATCACCCAATAACTAACCCACCAAAGGACTATTGTAGTTATCAAGTGGAACTGATAATGGACCGCGCAAATAAGCTTTTTTATTGATGCATGTCAAAAGTAGTGCTTGCAATCAACTAGCCATACTAACTACACTATATCATACTATTAATATACAATACTATTAATATACAATACTATTAATATACAATACTATTAATAGTACAAAATATACTCTACTTAGAAGAACAGGTAAATAAGCTACCTACTAGGTATAAAATAATTTTAATCTGCTTGAATATTTCTATACACAGTGTTTATGTCAGTGTAGTAACTCCTAATGAATTGAGGTGCGCGTTACCCCAGGTCGGCGATGGCACCGCGAAACGGTCACATTACATTACTCTTTTGGGGGACTTTCCAAACACTCACCTGCCCACAATGTTTCCAGAACACCATAATCTATACTTTGAACCAGGCCTAGATTGAATCTTCGCAACATCAAGATATCCCTACATATCCCACATTCCCAAATAATCAACCCCTTTCCCTTTCTTACTACCAATTCCTTAGTCATTCCCCAACCACGCCCGCTTTGAACATACCTGCCATGGCTTCGACTTATCCGGCCATGGCATCTATTGCTGATGAATACGAGCCGCTCGAGGTGATTGGAAAGGGGTCTTTTGGAACGGTTCGAAAGGTCCGTCAACGTGATAACGGCGCCATACTTGTCCGGAAGGAGATTGAGTACACCTCCATGAACGTCCAGGAACGGAACCATATCATCTCGGAGCTCCGAATCCTCCGGGAACTCAACCATCCGCATATAGTCAAGTACCTCCGACATGACCATGTGCCCGATAAAAAGTCTATCCATATCTACCAGGAGTACTGTGACGGCGGAGACTTGGGCCAGGTGATCTCTACGTTCAAGAAGAACGCCGATACCGTGCCAGAGGAATTTGTATGGGAGGTCTTGGTACAGACGCTCTTGGCCTTGCACAAGTGCCACTACGGAGTGGACTGTAAGAAAGTGAATCTTTTTTCTGGCTCTGGAGAACTGCCTAGTGAGCCTGCCATCGACTCTGAGACTGTAATCATCCACAGAGACATCAAGCCCGAGAACATCTTTCTATTGGACAGCCGCAAAACCATCAAACTCGGCGACTTTGGGCTTGCCAAAATGCTCACTTCCTCCAATGACTTTGCCAAAACTTATGTGGGTACTCCATACTACATGTCACCCGAGGTACTCATGGATAACCCATACTCGCCGGTATGCGATATCTGGTCGTTGGGGTGTGTTTTGTTCGAATTGTGTAATCTCAATCCACCGTTCCAGGCGAAAACCCATCTCCAGCTCCAAACCAGGATCCGCCATGGCAAGATCCCCGAGATTTCCGAGGTGTATTCTCAACCCTTGAGGAATATCATCAGAGACAGCATCACCGTGGACCCCGAGCTACGGCCTACGTGCCACGAGTTATTGGAGACCATCTCCATCAAGATGTTCCGCAAGGAAATGGAGCTCCGCGAGTTCAATGATACGCTTAAAGATTTCCAAAGCCAGCTTATTGTAAAGAACAACGAGCTCAAAAAAAGAGAGCTGAGTTTGCAAGCCATTGAAGAGCGAGAGAATGCTTTGAAGATACTAGAGAGAAAGGTGAATTCCCAAAAATCTGAGCTCGAAAGAAAAGTTAGTTCTCAGAAGCTGGATCTCGAGAGGCAGATGCATACCCAAAAGATGGAGCTAGAAAGACAGATGCACACGCAAAAACTGGAAGCAGAACGGCAAATTGCCATACGGAAAAAGGAGCTTGAACATGACTATAATTCCATACAGAAGAAAATCGCCCTACAAAGAGAAGAGTTGGAGAAAGAGCTCGTGGAGGAGTTCGAAATGCGGAAGCGCATCATGGACCAAGAGGGCAAGGACTTGCGCCTCTACTACCAAAGAGAGTTTAAGCATGTGGTGGAGCAAGGCGTCCAGGCCCGTCTTTCCGAGATCCTAGCGGCCAAGAAAAGCCCTCTGGAGATAGAAGGCCTCATGCGCAAAAAGTCCAATTCGTCTTCTTCATCTATGGAAAGAAAACAGAGGGCCCAACCCACCACTAAGCCCAAGGGGCCACGTGAACTACTGGATGAGCGCCCCATTTTCCTGACCCAGACTCCACATCTCGGCATCAACATTCCAAACTACCTGCATAATGGGTCCCATCAGCCATCATATCAATCACACCAGCCATCATATCCACCATCACATCAATCGCAGCAATATTCTTCCAATCTGAAAGCATCGGGCCTGCCTCAAAGACGGACGCCCTTGAGGTCCCGAAATACCGAGCCAGATATCGAAACGAATCTGACGTCACCCACCAGGCCCAATCTAAACGTCAAAAAAAGAATCACCGACGAGCTCGAAAGACTTCATCTACAAAGAAGAAATACCCCCGAGTTCGAGGAGCAGTACATGAGGCAAAACCGCCGATTCGAGTCTTAGTGATTCACTCATATAGTCCAAAAATATACTTAAATTCTGGTCTTACTCAGTCCATTTCTTGGTCGTGAGGGCCTCAAAAGCCTCCACATACTTCTCCTTGGTTCTGATGGCAATCAGCTCGTCCATAGCCACGCCATCCTTACCGTTCAAGTTGTTCGAGGTGAGCCAGTCCCTCAAGAACTGCTTATCGTAGGAGTCCTGGCCCTTGCCAACCTCGTAGGTGGACGCATTCCAGAATCTGGACGAGTCTGGCGTCAACACTTCATCCACCAACACGATGTTGTCGTTTTCATCCAAACCAAACTCGAATTTGGTGTCAGCAATGATGATGCCCTTGCTCTTGGCAAACTCCTTGGCCTTGGAGTACAAGTCCACGGCAAGCTTGGCCAATTTGTCACACAAGTCCTTACCCACAATCTGCTCGGCCTGCTCCGGGCTGATGTTCTCGTCGTGTTCTCCCTGTTCAGCTTTGGTGGAGGGTGTAAAAATGGGGGTAGGGAACTCCTGGGACTCCTTCAACTCAGCATCGACGGGTAAACCGTGCACAGTTTTGGAGGTCTTGTACTCCTTCCAAGCGGAGCCGGTAATGTAGCCCCTCACAATGACCTCTAGTGGGATCAACTTCATCTTCTTGACAATCAAAGACCGGCCTTCCAACTGGTCTCTGTACTTGGGTTCCGATAACTTGGCAGGCAAGTGCTTGAAGAGGTCGGGGCTTCCAGCAGGCAAGTACAAGTGGTTAGGCACCGCCGAAGACAAGAAGTCGAACCAGAACTCGGACAATTGAGTAAGGATCTTTCCTTTGGCGGGGATGCCGTTGGACATGATCACGTCATAGGCGGAAATCCGGTCGGTGGCCACGAAAAGAAGCGTCTTGGCGTCGATCTCATAGATATCTCTGACCTTTCCCCTGGCCACAAGGGGCAAGATGCCGTCGAGTTCGGTGGTGTGAAGAGACATGAAGTAGTTGGTATAAATTGCAAGTCGCGAAGTCAAAGTGACTGCGATGTATATGTATTGATGCGGTCGACCTGGACATTAGGACATTACCTAACACCATATATTTAAGCCTAGATTAGACAATGAAGAAGTTTGGTATTTGAAATTGAATCTAAGTTTATAACCTTGACTTTTTTTTGATGGAGACTTTATATCGTCCATAAATTAAAGTAGGGTTATGAGCCTTGGTCTAGGTACCCAAGTACTTAAATGATAAAAAGACTTCAATCTATACTATGCTACTAATTTGTTTCAGAACGATCTACTTTTTTTTCAAATGATACACTGGTTTGGACCGTGGAAATGGATGACCCTCGGAACTCAACCTGGCTCACGTGACTCCCTTGGTGTATCGGTCCCGTATGGTCCACACAACAGATGGAGGGTTCTCATGGCGGTATAGTCACCTTACAAGCATAAGGAATCTACTGATTTCCAAAATAGGGCAAAATCTTTTTTTGGCGGGAGGATGAAACGACCTGAGTCAATAGGTCGGAACTGGATATAAGTCCCGGAACTGCCCTCTTCCGACCCACGCGTACCTCGGAATCACCCAATACTTCATGGCTCCATTCTACATCTTCTAGTAATGCCTTTGATAATGATAACTAATAAAAAAAAAAAAACTTTAATTGTTTTAGGGTATGATTTTCCTATTTTTTGGCTTTGCTGATTTATTAGACAATTTTAGAGTTTAAGCTGATTTGCATCATCTCGCAGAATAACGAAAAGTAGGATAAATTGAACCCGAATGCCTATATAAAATGAGCACTAAAGGGAACAAACTAATAAATGAACTAAACCAAAATAAATCAAAGAAAATAAAAATCTGCATATAAAATAATACTATATAACACTATACACTGCTCTATTTATTATAGTGTTCAAGTCACCTGAGGAGATGTCTAGTGCTGTACTGAAGATGGTGCTTATCAGCTTAAGGAATCATGCAGTGTGCGCAGCGGTCACGTGCAATTGTTCCATAGACTTTTGCAATCCAGACCTTGCCATTGGAATGAGCACCTAATTACTAGTCCACTCCTTATCCGTCATGGCTACCAACATCACCTGGCACGAGAACTTGACCCACGACGAAAGGGCTACCTTCAGAAAACAAAAAGGTGTGACTGTATGGTTGACTGGTTTGTCTGCCAGTGGAAAGTCCACCATTGCCTGTGCCATTGAGCAAGCTTTGTTGCAGAGGGGTCTTAACGCCTATAGATTGGATGGAGACAATGTCAGATTTGGCTTGAACAAGGACTTGGGTTTCTCCGAGGCCGACCGTAACGAGAACATCAGAAGAATCTCCGAGGTGGCCAAGCTCTTTACTGACTCGTGCTGTGTGACGTTGACCTCGTTCATTAGTCCCTACATCCAAGACAGAAAAACGGCCAGGGAGTTGCACGACAAGGACAACTTGCCTTTTGTGGAAGTCTACGTGGATGTTCCCGTGGAGGTGGCTGAGAAGAGAGACCCCAAAGGTTTATACAAGAAGGCCCGTGAAGGAATCATAAAGGAGTTCACGGGAATCTCTGCACCATACGAAGCACCCGAGAAGCCAGAAATTCACTTGAAGAACTATGACAACCAGAGCATCGAGGAGTCTGCCAAGGTCATCATCGACTACTTGGCCGAAAAGAAGTACATTTAGATATTCTGTGTTCATCAACTAGTGTGTTTATTATGTATATAGTCTGGACCATCTTACCGTACACTAAATTTTATTATGCATTGTCTGCCTTTTATTTAATACAATGACGTACTGGTCATCCTACCAAAGTAGCTCTGGTATATAACACCACTGAAAGGGATGGGTCCTGGATGAGTATTATTTTTAAGTCGTTCTTTAATAGTATACAGTAGTAGTTAGAGTACTGTACTATGTAATTGGTAGATGTTCACTGTGCATCTAATAATACTAGATACGGAAGTACTGGCATGTACTAAAGGTACCATCAATAACTAACTAATCATTTCTTTAAGCTGTCCAAACGGGCCTGCAAGTCGTCCTCTTCATTACCCACGGCCTGTGCCACCCTCTTGTTTTGCTCTTGCTCCACATTTATCAGATTGGGGGTGTCCTTTAAGCTGGTATTCAAGTCAACACCAATCTCATCCAACACCTTGGTCAAAATCTCATCTGCAGCCTCGTCCTCGCCCAAACCATCCTCATCCACCTCCATGGCGTCATCAATAGCATCATCCATGAACTCCTGCTTCTGGTCCATGAGGTCGTTTTCCTTGGAGAACTCCTGTGCAATCCGTGAGAGCTGAGGGAGATTCATCAGCTTGTTCATTCCCAGCAATAAGCGCGTGGCGTCTCGCATGGACGTGGCCATTTGCTGGTTGCTCCTCACCGATTGGATCCTCAACAGAATGGCCTGTAATTGAGCCTTCATGGAGTTGAACTTGACAATGTAGTTTTTGGTGCGGATCAAGTCCTTGGCCTGGATCTTGGCGCTGGCAATCTGGCCCTGCTTGGCTGACTTCTTGATGTCCAGCATGAGCTTCTTTTCCTGCTGTTGTAACTTGGCCGTTTCCCGGGTCAACTCACGCTGTGTTTTCTCAAGTGCCCTTTGGTTTTTTCGGAGCCGTTCTTGCGGCGTGAGCTTTTTGCCAAATGCCCATTCAAAGAGTTGTGACATGGAAGTGTATGTGGAGTTATTCTTGGTTCTGTCTAGGGGGGGGGGGGCTGACGACTATTGAGGGTTTTTGAGTGTGGAGTATTCTCGCGATAAGGCCAGGACTGCATACAACACCATTCTCTTCATAATAAACTCTAATAGACTAAAGTAGACTTCGCTAGTCGTTTCTATATACTGTGGTTGGGCTCGTTATTCACAAGCATGGCGTCCCGCTCAGGGGTATCATGCTCCTTGAGAATTTGGTATAACTTGGCCACCACGCCGTCTGCCTCATCAGTGTTGATGTCTTCTATGCCGTATTGGTAGATGGAGTACACTCCAAACACCGCTGCTAATGCACACACGAAAAGTGCCGTGTAACCTTTGCCGGTGAACCCAGGAGGCAAGGGTTTGAACTGTACGTTTTCGCCCTGCAAATTGAGCCACTCGGTTCTGGAGTCTCCGTAGTGTCCCGCGGCGTTTCCTCGTACAGGAATGCTGAGGTCATGGCAAGCAGCGAAATGTGACTTGTCAATGGCTTTTTGGTTTTCCTGAATCTCCAATGGGGCTTCAACAAATGTCACGGCCAAACCTTGCTCCAAGTGCCAGTCCACGTGACAGTGGAAAAACCAAACTCCAGGATTATTGGCCTTGAACCGGAGAACAATGAACCCGTTAGCATTCACCATGACCGTATCTCTCATCATTGGATGCTTTGGAAACTTGGTGTGTTCTGGGTTCAGGGAGTCGTAGATTTGAGGCTCTTCTTCGTCATCTGTTCCTTCTGAACGAGAAATGAGCTGGAAGGTGTGTCCGTGCAAATGGAAAGGGTGTAAACCAGGATCCATATTGTTGAGCACAATCTCCACCACCTCATCTTTTTGCAACACAAAGGTGTTGGTATTGGAACCATAGATTGTTGGTATCTCAGCAAACTCTCCACTTGACAACACGGTGTAGAGGGTGGGCACTTTTGGTGCCGTGTAAGTGATGTTGTTGAAAAATGCATAGTTGACACCATTGCCCAAGTTATTCATGGTAAAGTTGAGCACCACTTGGTAGTCAGCATCATCATACAAATAGGGCTTTTCCACTGGCCTTAAGTTAAAGTCATCAATAGGCTTGAGGGTTTCAATCAACTTGTCAAATTTCTTTGGTCCATTGGGGAGAGGAGATGGAAGTTCGTCCGACTGCGAGTATGACATGTAATTTGTGGAAATAATCTTCAAGTCTTCAGGCAAAGAGTCCAACATGGGCTCGTCCAACACGTTGACGAACCGGAAGGTATTGTGGCCTGGAGACTTCTTTGATTTGAGCAAAACTCCGTACCTCTGGGCCACGGATATGTAAAGCGAATCCACAGTAACTGGCTCCACGTAAACTCCATCGATTTCCACAATAGTAAACTCATGGTCCTCGATGTACAAGTACTGGCTCACAAACATGCCTGTGTTGACGATTCGGAGGTAGTAGGTGGTATCAGGAAGCACGGACCACATGACACCCCGGGACTCATTGAACAAGGAGTTTTGCGGAATGGGCTCTGCACCCGTGGGGTTATACCTTGACTTGAAGGATTTCATAATCTCGGAAGACTCCAAATGGTAGTAGTCTGATACCGATAATGGCACCTCCACATCAAAGTCAAAAGGGTAATCTTTTTTGGACTGCTCCTCTATGATAAACATTCCCCGGAGTCCATCACTATATTGTGCCCCCAGGTGCGAGTGGTACCAGTAAGTACCGGTCTGCTCCACGGTGAAGTCATAGACGAACGAACGGCCCGGTGGAATGGGACACTGGGTCACGTGCTCGGGCCCATCCATAGAATTCGTATTATTCATGAAGAGCCCATGGAAATGTAGTGACGTGTTCCGATCCGGCATGTTGTTTTGGAGGTGAATGATGACTCGATCGTGCTTAGCGACGCGGATGATGGGGTTTGGCCATTGGCCATTGATACCAATCACGGGTCTTTCATGCTCGCCATCTGGGTTGGCAGTTATGAGCGACACGTTGAAATGGAACTCATGTGTTTTGGCCTGCACCCATACTAGGAGTGGAACTAGTGCCAAGATATGGGTAAGAAACATGTGGGTGTAGACGAGAGATATCGTTGATGCACTAAAGCAATGCGAGCCACATCCGTACACCAGACAATACATTCTAGTAACTTTCAAGTCTTCAAGTGACTTTTGGTGATTATAGTGATAAAAGATTATTAAGGCTAATCCTATATAAAGAAAAAAAATATACAGTGAGGATAAGCACATTAGTTATAGAGAGTAGTGAGTAGTGAGAGAGGCCCATAATGACGAGAGCTAAATTGAAGAGGGCGGAGGAGTTAATTTTAGAGTGACTGAATACTAGGGTATGTCTAAAGTGGATGATTATTTAGTATAGATATTATGGTGCAGCTGTTATAGAGCTACACACTGGGTAGAAGAGCATCAGGTAAAGCCCAAAAATAATTTTTCGGTTGCGGCCATACCAAGTGGAAAATACTGTTTCCCGTCCGATCAACGTTAGTCAAGCCACTTAGGGCCACAGTGAGTAATGCAGTGGGAGACCATGTGTGAAATTGTGGTGCTGCAATCTTTTTTCTTTCATTCAAAGTGCGGCCTCTGCATTATTCATGTCACTCAATGAAAACTACTACACTAATATTCAACCCCGACTTCCAATAAGCACTTGTGGACTAAAGTAAGTATAAAACAAGGAAGTACCGTATTCATGTCTTGTATAAAGAGCAATCTCATTATGAAAACACTAATGCTACTGTACTAGGTTGTAGGCTTAGAAGGCTACAGTAGGGATGTGGCTAGATGATTTATTTGCAGGATTATCCGAAAGTCTTCAATTCAATCTCCGGCTCGAGTCCAGTATCGGGGCCGGTGGGCTGGTTGGATTTGAGAATGTTCTCGGCCGAGCTTCTCTGAGCCGGGCTCAATGACTCATTCACCGTATTCTTGAAACTCTCCGGACTGTGTCTTAAAAACAACATCAATTTATCATGAAGGTACTCTTCACTCAATTCACCCTCGTACTGGAGCACGAGAGGAACCACGATGGAAAAGAACGACGTGGTCTTTTCTGGCGTATCGAGCATGCCCAGCTGAGTAAACAAAAACACGATTTCAAACTTGACCTTCGAGTCCACACTATCGTCTTTTTGGGCCAATGAAAGCAAGAGCTTTTTGAGGATGCTTCTCATCATCCAATTGATGGTGCTCCTCTCGGGGTGGATACACGAAATCAATGATTTGATCGATTGAACACACGTCGATGCAAACTCACTATCGGAAAGCCCTTCTAAAAGCACATCCACCGTTTGAGCTCGCTCATCATCGGTCAACTCCACATTGCCCTGGGTCACACAGATCATCATGGTGATCAAGTACGTGTTCAAGTTGCGAGTAGGTCCAAAAGTGTCGAAGGAGCTCAAGATGGTTAGGAACGGTCTCAACATATTGTTGTTCATATCCCTAACTTCCGTAGCAATCACCTTCAAAAATGGCAAGATGTTCCCAATCAAAGAACTGTTGTTAAACTCGTAGAACTTGGAGAACATGTACAACATGCATGAAAACAAGTCTGCCTTGGCATCGCCTGAAAACCCACTGATCATAGGCACGAGCGCTGCCATCTGAGTCCGGGTCAATAAAAGATTGCTTCCCCGCGTACACTTCTTCACAAGAAGCTGGTGCGATGGGTCATCGGGATTAAAGTCTTGGCGCAAGAAGGGGAAGTTTTCGAAAAGAGGCAACATGGCCACTCTCAAAAGCTCGAACTGTCTGTTTTCCAACGCGGTGCCCGGAACATCAAGGGAAGAAATCATGCCAAACAAAATGCTGATTGTTTCAATGACTTTGGTCTTGATATCGTAGTCGTCCTGCATCAAGATCAAGCGGTCCAACAAGTCAATCACTTCGCCGAAGATCTCTTCCTTGACGAGGGTTTTGATCAATGCAGGACTCTTGATGAGTCTGTTGACGGAAACCAAAACGGGATAAACGTTCTGGTTCTTGATCAACGACTCTGAACATTGACAGAACAACACAAAGAAAAAGCTCTCCTCGTCGTCCTTCAAGAACTCACCAATCAAAGAGTGATCTTTCTCCAAAATCAAACTTAGGACCCCCACGAAACTGAGCCAGTAATTGGAGTACAACTCGAGTTCCTTCGACTTGGGCTGGTTGTATTTTGTGCTGGAGAGATCTTTAAGCACCAAAATCCAAAGAGAGATCAAGAGATTGGAGTACTTATTCAAGATCTCGTTGAACTCAGATTCTGTATCGTCCGAATCCGTTAAACTGATCTGCAACACGGCCCAGCAGTTCAAGATCGACAATTGGATGGCTTTCCTGCCGTACTCTGCCATCGACTCCAAGAAAACAAACTTGAGGAACTTACTAGACGAAATCTCCTCCAAGAGGTAGATCATGGTTTTCAAGATTCTTTGCTTGGAGTAGAACTTGATTCGGGGCAAGTTGATGAATTTGGACGAAACATTGATGGCCTTGACTATCACATCAGCATCACTCTCTGAACCAAAACATGGGATCAATGCACTTATGACTTGTGCTTGCTGCTGCTCCAAAATGGATACTCCTGGGTAAAGAGGGTCTTCCAAGTGACCAAATATCTCCAATGCCTTGTCAAGTAAGTCCACACCCTTGGACTTTATCTGCAGGATGGTCGACGTAGTGCCTATAAAGGACAATCTGACTATCTCCTGTATTCTTGGCCGGAGAGAGTCCACCAACTCCGGAGACTTCTTAGCTGTGGTCAAGATTCGGATGAGCAAATCGTAGATCATCAGCTTGAACTCCCAGTTGATGGGCTGGTTTTTATCGTCCGACACGTTATTCTCATTGACAATATTCTGAGCCTCTTCATCCGTAAAGTCAATAACTGCAGTGTTAGCCTTCTTCAGTCTTTGCAGGAGAGGCAACAATTTCTGCTGGTAATGAACCTCTAGGAACGAGCCCACTAACTTTTTGGAAGGTAAATTGAATAGGTGAGTGAGCTGAGAAAACCACCGTGAATTCACATTTGATTCCACCCAAATGGAGATCAAGTTTTTGACTTCTGGACATGGATTGATCTCCATCAGGATGAAGGCCAAGTTAAGCGATTTCTTGGATAAGGTGGGAATGCCGATTTTGGTCAATTCTGCCAAACTCGAATAGGCCAAGCGGGCCAAGTCCCGACTGGTGGTCATAGGGAAGAGTGCACCCGGAGCCACTGAAGTGGGACTCAAGATTCCAACCCCCACTTTCATGTTGTAGGTGATTATCGAAGCACAGAGCTCGCCGAACCAGTGGCTAAAGCCCTCAATGAAGCCAGAGTCGAAAACAACGAGTTCCTTGCAGGATTCCATCAAGTTGATGAGCGATTCCTGATACTCAAGCAGATTCTCACACCCAATTCCCATAGAAATCGAAAGTAGGAGCTGGAAGAGCTTCGACTTGGTTGTTTGATGGATATCTCTGATTCCAGGCCCCAACGACGTGATGAACACCTTGAGCATGCGAGACATTTCGCTGGTTAACTTGTAGTTGGACCTGAAATTCAGGAAAACAATATCCTTGGAGGAGATATCAAAGGAGTTGGCCAAGAAAGCACTATAGATTTGGCCCACCAAGTCCTCAAGCAATCCTTGGTTACCCAAAGAGTTTTCAAACAACACCGACGTCGCCCTCAAACTGTAGAACAACATAAGAGGATGGCAGTCCTTTAAAAGTTGCATGCTGACATCGTAAATATTCGAGAAGCCCACATGGGTGTAGTTGTAGATTTTGGCCAACGATAGGAGAAGGAATCCTCTGGCATAAGGCAGTGTAGCCTTGACAATGTCACTCACGAATATGGCAATCACCTCATCGATTTTTGTCCTGGAGAGCAACGAGGTGGCCAACCCACACGAGTCACTATTGAGCAGGAGCACTTGGCAGTTGGTGATATCAATCAACTTCAAGATCTCAATAATGATAGACGTCAAGTCTTCATTTATCTGAGTCCCACTAGCCACAAGGTTCTTCAAAAGTCCACTCATGGTCACGGAAATATTTACCATGACGGCCTTCTTCCTCAACGGGTCTGTGTTAGCGGAGCTCAAGGCCGATCTCAACTGCTCCAAGAGAGAGAACTGGATCTTATACGTCAAGCTGGAAAAGACCATTTGGAAAAGCTCAATGGATAAGTCAACGATCGACGTGATCAAGTCAGTTGGGGCATTATTATTGTCCACGAGCAATAATGTCATGGGATCAAAATTGATGCTCCTGCTTGTCATTGCCTCTATAGGCAGTTCAATGTAGCACATCCAGCTTGTAATGTTCGAGGATGTTTCATCCAGTGTCTCACAAGTATCTGAGGTAATAGAGTCCCTTTTTCTCGGCAAACACTGGTATTTGCTGGTCAAACCAAAGATATAATTGTAATCCTCATCCAAAAGAAGAAGATCTTTATTTTCATGGGAAAGCACTGCCGCTGCCAGTTTGTTTTTGGAGGACTTTTGCAACTTCTCCTTGCCATACTCGGAAACCGGGATTCGAGAAAAAAGCTTGGGATCCGAGAAGACCTTGGAAACAAAAACCACCAAGCTAGAGTTGACGTCGCTTCTGGGCGTATTTGAAAGTTTCACGAAGCCCTGCAAAACAATCTTTTTGTTATAAAGAATCATGCTGCTTAACTGGTTTTCAAGAGAAACTCGAGAAGATGGGCCCATGTGGTTGGAGAAGATCACATTGCTGGCCAAGCTGAGATTATAGTCATTCTCATTGAAGGCATGCGGCGAAAAGCTTGTCACCGAACCAATTTGACCCATGCTGCTCTCAAGATAGATCAAGTACTTGTGAGATTTCACAAGGAGAAACTGCAATTGCTTAGAGAGCTCCGGCGTATCCTCCACAGCCAGAATATAGTTCAATAAGCACACAAGACTCAAGCTTCTGAGCTTAAGGTTGCGCAAAACCTCGCCAAGATGATGAGAGCTCTCCAGCTCGCTCATTTCTCCGGCCGCAAACTGCGAAGTCAAGAGATTCTTCCAAAATACCAAAAATTGGGACGAGTTCAACTTGACAAACTCCGACTCGGGGTAGAAGGTCACCAAAGAAGTCAAGATGATCCAACAAGCAGCATTTTTTAAGAACGTCGACCCCACGTTACTGCTATTCTTAAGGTTCTGCGTGCAGAAACTCAAGATTTTGGCAATGGTCGAGTGCTGGAGAATCGTAGCATCGGATTCCTTGATCAACGCCAGCAACGCCAACGAATAGGCGAAGAGCTTGGTGGTGCTTGAAGAAGAAACATTTCTATTAAACAGGCTCAGAGATCCATCCTGGGATGAGTCCAAAATCAGGGCCTCAGCACTGACCGACTGAAACAACTGTAGAATCAAGTAATTGCTTTCAGATTTCTTAATCTTGACGTATTGCAAGAGAGACTTCAACGCATAGTTCCGGATGAGCTCGTTTTCGTTAATCACCAAAGCAAGAAGTAAGTCTTTGATGTAGCTCGTTTTCGCTTGGGTGATAACATTCTCCTCTTCATCTAGCTCGTTTTCTGCAGCCTCGCCCAGTTGAACAGCCAACTTCACGTCATCCTCAGGTTTGGATTGGGCCAAGGCATTGAGGTCAAGCCCATAGGGTAAAAAGGCCCCGAGGATGTCCAAAATGAGCTTGGCTTGGTAGGGGTTCGTGTAAAGAGACACCTCTTTCCCCTTCGATGTTTTTGCCTTGCTTCTCTTGGCCTTGAAGCCAAAGAGAACAGATTCTCTCTTTCTGCTTTTGCTTGTTGGGGCACTTTCTGCTTCTTTTTTAGCCTCTTCTTCAGACACCGAGAACTGCTTCACAATATATTGTGCTAGCACTTCATGGGAAGAGGACCCACTTTCGCCAACAAGAAAATTAACGACTGTGGACCAGTCAGCCAAGGTTTTCGCCCAGTGTTGGTTCTGGATATGGAACGGGCTGGTCATGCCACGGAACTTAAGCAAAATCGAATCCAAAATGGACGTAAGGTTCTGCGATAAGTATTCTGGGTCTTGGAGCAGTTCCAATTGCACATATGCTATGAGTGTTTCGATGCATCCAGCCTGCAACAGCAACAAAGTAGTGTTTGCAGAAATAATGGACTCACTATCGTGGTTTATGAGTAAGTTCTTATCCTTCTTCAGCTCAATAATAGGCTCGGAGTCCTGGTTCATTCGAACTGTCAACGTTTCGTCCCACACATTGGTTTCGGGGAGAGGGTATAGATTCAACAAGTAGTCAATATTATTATGTTTCCCCGTAGACACAAAGTTGATAAGAAGCATGGCCAAGAGGTCCACCATAGCAGAACGAATCTCCGGGAACTGGCTTTGCAAGCACAGAAGAAAGAGCTTCTCGTGGGTTGTGAGAATGGAGACCTGGTACAGGTTCTGGTTGGTCATGATGGTCTCCGGCTTCATTTTGGTGCCTGAAGTGGAGGAAGTGGAGAACTCAAGCAAGTCCTGGTAGTTGGAGGCCACGCGCAAAAGAAGGGTATTTTTCAATGCTAGAATATAGTACTTGACCATGAGAATAGTGGACTCGGAGCTTCCCCCACTTCCTCCCACGATGATGGGGTGCTGCTGGATAGCCTTCAGTAGCAATTTGGCCCACTTTGACTGGGCTTTTTCGTCAACATCCGATTTGGTAGCCACCTTCAAGAGAGAGGCCGTCAAGAACACCACATAGGCATCCGCATTGGGGTTCTTCTTCAACACCTTGTAGATTTGGGAAATGGCAAAGTTGATCAACGACGTCAAATACAACGGGTAAGTATCCACCAAGTCCACCAACAAAATGCACGCCATGTGGCCGGTTTCGGAAAGGTTGCCTTTTTCGTCAAGGGAAATGTGGGCCAAGAGATCGTTAGCTATATCATAGGCTTTGTTTGGGTGTTGACTCAAGGCAACGGTAAGGTTTCTGGATAGAAGACGGGCCACATTCAAGGAAGCCTTTGGTGAAGTTTCGCTAGTATTATCCCCTTCGTCTTTTTTAGGGGCGTTCTGGCTTGTGTTTTCGAAGATGTACTTGACTAGCTCGGTCAATTGGTGGAGAACCACCGCATGATCGGAGTCCTGGCCGGCCGGGGAGGACAATTGAAAATTCAAATCCGCCAAATATTCGTAGGCATCTTCCTGGCTGTAACTATGGATAAGCAGGGCGTATTCAATGGCCATGGTGGGAGATGGTGTTGTGGTGGCAGAGTGTAGTCTTGGATTGAATGCGCCTGACTTGTTCAGAGCATGGTCACGTGTCCGCGTCTCGTCACGTGGCCTCAGCCTAAATGCAATTTCCAATTTGTCAGTCAATATACAACCAGTTGATATGGGCTTTTGAAAGTTTTGATAGATGTTGTTATAGTCATATATTGGTGGCTTAGAATGATATGTAGAGAATTTGGAATTTCGAAACCTGGACTGCATCCAAAGCTATATCCATCTATAGAGCATACAGTCTGGCATAGTATAATCAGTATAAGCTTAGAGATTATGGAGCCTAGTTTAAAGCATAAAAATACACTTCATACTAATGGAGCTTAACAGATTTTTTCTTTTTTTTCTTGATGCTGTATTGAAAATATTAAGATGTATTAGAGCATTAGAGTGGGGTGAGGTATTAGAAAAAGAGCTTCTTGACGGAGAGCCGGAAACCCAGCCTCTTAGTGGGACCTCGAGACTTGCGCCGAATGCTATTGGTTTTCGTAACAGATGCAGGTGGAAGACTTTGCGCCTCGGCCGAAGAGTCTGGCTTGGCAGGAAGACTAGACGTTCTTTGCTTTTGCAGTACGTATTTAGCCATAGAATCCGCCGGCTCAGTGCTTGGCCTTTCCGGCTTGGCTCCCGGTATTTCGACCCCTCTTTTGGATTGCTTTCTCTCCATACTCTTCGATAACCGCGCGGCTTCGTTCTCGGCAGCTAGCCGTGAATGCCTTTTGTTGGTTTCCTCGCCGGTATACGAAGCCAAAGTATTAGTCATGTCTCCAGCCTTTTGCCTCAACACCTCGGATTTCACAATGAAACTTTGCACCTTGGTGAGAGACCCGGATTTGGGGATACGCGATTCCGTGGGCTTTGCCGGCTCCGATTCCAACATCTCATTGATATCCAAAATCGTGCCATCTGCAAATGTCACATCTTCAGAGTCCGGCAATCTCCGCGAAAGCCGACGGCTTGAGGTGGAGTTTTCAAGGTTGGAGATCGTCAACCTGTGCTTTGCGTTTTCCTGCTTCTCTAACTCCAAGTCGTTTTCCACAATCGCTAGCTTCTCAAGCAACTCATTGTTGAACTGTGTGGCCAATTGAAGTTTGCTTTCGAGAACGCGATCATGAGAAATCATATCATCATTCAGGATCTCGACACTCACCAATTTGCTCTTGAGCTCTCTGGTTTCCTTGGTGTGAAGTTCCGATTTCTCCACCATTTCGTCGTGAAGAGTATTCATTTCCAAGTTCAACTGGATCACTTTCTCGGAAAGAACGTGAACCTTTAGATCCTTGGCCCGGACCTGCGCCACCAACTCGGAGTTTTTTGACTCTAGCTCCCGGAGCTCTTCTTCAAGGGCTTGTTCTAGCTCCTTACTAGATTCCTGAAACTCCACGAGCTCCTGCTCAAGACCAAGCATGCGCTTGTAGACGCCTTCAAAGTCCGACGGTCCGAATGACGCCTCCTCCGCATAGTACTCGAGTGGGAGACTGGCGGAGCTCATGAATGTTGTGGTCATGGATGTTTCAAATCAATGTGCAGGCTCAACCGATCATGATGCGAATCTCGCGCCCATGCAGGAAAAAAAAACAATATGCAGCCAATACAAGCCAGTCTTGCTTATAGGATTAGACTTGTCTCATGTATCGTAGTATCTATCTCCATAGATTGTACTCCTGGGGCTGAGTATCTTGGCCATTCACCCCAGAAGATACTGATGCAACCGCAGCATTTGCAACCGAGGCCGCCTCCTCTTCAGCCTCATGGTTCGGAGCCTTGGCCCGGAGCTCTTCGTAGGGTGCTTTCCGGGTGTTATCATCATACAAGTTGCTGATGAGCTTGGTAAGTAACGAATGGAGAGAAATGTTTTTATCTCTGACTGTACGCTTCAAGATTTCAAAAGCAACCTTAAAGTCGCCCGTGGTCCATAGAATCTTGCTCTTCTCCTTGTGCGTTTCATGGTACATGTGCACAAGGTAATCCCAATCTATGGAGTCGATGTCGGGCACGTTCATCTCAGAGATTTTGTTGAGGAGCCATAGTTTGGTGGGAGTGTCCATGACGGCGATTCGGGCCATTGATTCCCGTTTAAGAAGCTTGTTCCACTTGTATCTGCACTGAATACGCGAGCGCACTCCATTCATCCTTTCGCTGACCAACGTCCAGTTGATTTTGATGGGCTTGTCGCTGATATTTTCTTTGGTGATCATGTCCATGACAATGTTTCGGAGCGAGCTTTCTTCGGCTTCCGACCACGTATGTGCCACTCTATTGTCGCCGCACTTGATGTAGTTCCGCCAACGGTCTCTGCAATCTTCGGGCATTCTGTTCATAGCAGCGCCAATCTGCTTCCAATTTAGCGACGAAATCTCCGCTAGCTTTTTTAATAAATCATCCTCGATTTTGGTCCATTTGGCCCGGATCTCAAACACATGGTATTGTCTCCGAATATGCTTGTATACTGACGCGTGCGACCGGTACGGTAGCACTTTGAATAAGCACTCCCAGAAATTGTCTTTTGGCCGGTCGGCTGCCCATACCCTCCGGCATATATCGTTTCTGGTCAAACTGTTGATGGTACAATAGCCTTGAATAAAGTTTTCCACAATATCAATTTCCTCACGGGAAAATAACCTGGGGCCTCCGGCCTGAGGGTCCGGCTGAATATTGTACCACATGCACGCCTCGTTGGACGCCTGCTCGATTAAAGCCCCAATTGATGCATGGCTGTATTTGGATTTGGGCATGATGTTGACCGTAGGCTCCGGTTGTTTCTTGAGCACGCGCTTCAGTTTGATCGAAGACTCCCTCTGCCTTTTTAAAGAGGGATTTTTTGAAGTATCATCTCTTTCATGGTCCTCTGCATCACTGGAGTGCGGGTTTGAAGCCCTGTCCTGGAGCATAGAGAGCAGGCCATTTCTATTCTGGGAAGTGCCCGTGATTGAGAGTTGTTTTGCCAATTCTCCTGCACCCATTATGGCCGCATGCACTAGCTGATCATGCTCCGATGTGGTATCAAGGTCGGCCAACTCAGGGTCTATTTCATTGGTGCCCAGAAAACTCTTTCTGCGAGATCGTTTGGTAGGCGTAGTACGCTCAAACCCAGCAGCAACTTCGTCTTGCAAGAACTTATCCCATTGGTACTCAGACATCAAGTCTTCAGGGTTGATTCTGGAGCGTTTTTGCAAGAGCTCATGTGAGTCAGGTCCATTTTCGCCGCTTGAGCCTTCCATGTCATTTTCAGGACCTAATCCATTTTCAGGACCTAATCCATTTTCAGAACCTAATCCATTATCTGGGTCCATTCCATTATCTTGGCCCAAACCATTACCAGAATCCAAAGTGCCACCCACATACCGCATAACAGCCGCCTCCACTGCATCGTTCAACAGCTGGTTGGCCTTGTCCAAAAAATCGGGGTCTTCCGAGTGGTTGTCATCGTTTTTAGAGCCTTGGGTATTTATGTGCTCCCCGTGAGCCTCATTATAGACCGGAGAGCCGATTTTTTCCGCCGTCTCCGATAGGTGCTTTTCGTCAATAATCTCTTCAGCAGCATTCCCTGTCCGCTTCTTTGCATGGGCCAGTGTTAGGCCTATGCGGATTTTCTCCAGGGAAAGGGCATCATCGCCCATCTTGGGGTCTGTTTTTATATCGTCGGTACCGAGCTGCAAGAGCGCACGTGCGCCTCCAAGCTCCTTTTGGCGCTCCATGGCTCGTTCTGTAGATAGTGGAGAAGATATGGGATTTTGCAACCGGTAGACGTGAAGGGGTTACCCGAAATCCAGTAGTGTAAGAAGGTGAGATTCTGTTTCGTGACTTGAGCGCGCGGCCTATGCTGCGCACTACCCATCAATACACTCCACCAAATAGACTCACCAGGACAGTACTGTTAAGGGCACTAGACAAGTTAGCAAGACAATCCACAAGACAAGTCAACAAGATCAATCAAAAGAAAAGACGCTTAGGTCTACCTGATTATCTATATAAGGTCCAGAAAAGGAAGTCGAAAGAACAGATTGCCGACTGCTGGGTGCTTTTCTACTCCATAGACCTATGCTCAACTACAACGATAATGTCGAGAGCCTTAATGCTTTCTATGGGGTCAGCGATATAGAGGGGCCCATACTAGAGGAGAAACCCCCAGTTTTTTACGACCCTGAAACGCTTGAAGGGTTGGACCAGGCCCAACAATATACCATTCTCAACCAGATCCTAGATTTAGACCTACAATCGAGCCAAACACATCCCGAAAACTCCCAGGAAGACCCCTTGACGGGGAAAAACTTGGCGAACATTCTACACCAGAAAGGAGCCATTTCTTCGCCCAATGATCCGGAGATCACCAAGTTCCTAGTCACTTCGCAGGCCTTTAATCCACAGGCGTACTTATCCGTGGTGCACCAGGACACCCCCATTGAGCAATTGATGTCGAATCTCAATGGCTTGGATAACATGATTCGCCACCAGACTTCGGAGCTTAAATCTGTGCTAAACGACAATTACGAGCGGTTTTTATCGTCCAAAAAGGCCATCGACGATAACTTATCTGCATTCAAAAACCTGAAATCGCACGCCCAAAAGACTTTGGAGCTGACCAAGGTGTTCAATCCTGCCTCTAAGAGAAGCCTTAGGAGAACTGGCCAAGGCGACTCGTTGTTGAGTGAGTTGGAGGAATCTATCAACAACTTGAACCTCTCGTCGTCGTTGATGATCAGACCCATTATGGAACATAATGCCAAAGAGGCCAAGGTCACCAAGCTCATCGATTTTATTCGGGCAAACCAATTTGTCTTTGACCTCCCAAAAAAATTCATCGAGTACTTGTCCAATCATGACCACGACTCTTTTATCGAGGACTACAATAAGTTCCTCAAGGAACGACAATATATCCATGAGAGACAGGAAAGAGCCAAGGCCAAGGCACGTGACCTGGGTGATTCCGAAGCCATCAAAACCTTAGAACACACGCATAACCTCCAGAATACCGCACTCTCCCGAGTCTACAAAGAGGTGACCAACATCGCCGACGAATTCAAGAAAAAGTCGCTCCAAGACTTGCTCTCCATGGATCACGACGTGGGAGCGTCCACGGGAGGCGACCGCAAATTAGCGCTGGACGTGAAGTTTATTGATCTTGTGGATAAGTTGCACCGCATGAGCAGCGAGAACTCCAACTCGAGCTCCACGCCGATCAAGGACTTCCTCAACTCTCAGTTGGAGAAACTCGAGGCGGAGATTCTTCATCAGCACAAGAAGTTCTCCGATCGCTTCTTGTCCATGCAGCATAAGCTCACCGAGTACATCAACTCACTCAGTGAAATGCGGCTCAATGGGTCGCATGTGAAACACATTGCAGAGAAATTCGAAAATGTAGAGGAATATTTCCGGGCTTCTTCGGCATATACCACACTGGAGATCGATGCCGAAAAAGAACGCATCATTGTGGAGATCTTTGGGAACAGCGAGAACCTCGACTTGTCCATTATCAACGAAACATGGTTGGTGCTCGCTAACTTCGTGTCTTATGTGGAGGAATTCTTCGAGACCAGCGTGTCGAAATTCGTCAAGAACTATGTACATTATTCCAACCCCGAAAATGGTTACAATGTTGACGGCAATGGAGACCTCAAAGACTTGTTCTTTAAGATCTTGAATGATATGATATCCCGTTTGATGACGATTTTCGACTCCAACAGCCCCACCGACCAGATGAAGGTCACGCCGTCCAACTACTCGGCATTCCTTCCCTATCATACCAATTCGCTCTCAACCATCTTCTTTCTCCGCAAGATTTCGGGCAGTCTCTGCAAGCTTTTGAGCCAGTGTGGCCAGTACGCAGCACTCATTGGAAATACGGGGAAAAGTACGGATACTAATAAGCAGATCAAGCATTTGCGTGAAGCCTCGGTGTACTTTGACCAGCGGATTTTGGAGGCGGTGTGTGCTACGTGGGTCAATGACTGTTCGCAGTTCTACGACCTCGAAGACTGGGAAAAGTATAACGTTTTCGGCGATAGAAAGATGAAGAGCGTGATCTATACCAAGCTGATGCAAACACTCTATTACTACGAGCTTTTTGTGCTTAATATGCTTAGTCTGTTGTTCATCAGGAAGTCCGAGACGTCTAATGGGGACGTGAGGATTGTAACTCCATACCCAAGCAAACGGATCCTAGTGAGTTTGGAGATCCAGTTCATGAGGAGCATGACGGTGCTTGTGGACTCCAGTGTCAAGAAGTTCACATCGGAAAAGGCGGAGATGCAGGCCGTGGAGAACACATGGTCCTACGAGACGGAGCAGTGTATCTTTAAGATCTTGACAATGAACAATTTCACGGCTCTAGGAGATTTCATTTTCCCCAAATTGACGCAGAAATTCGACCAGGCGTTCGATAAAACCTTACAGAAGCAGAACTTGAAGCTTTTTGCCAACTTGGACAAGGTCAAAATCACCATTTTGGACGACATCAACGAAGTGGAGAAGAACTGGATTGAGACTCGTATCGACCGGCACTTCACGCGGCTTGGCAAGAGCGCCGAAGGCAAGATGCAGATCAAAATCGATCCATTCGTTTACGACTGCTTGTTACATTTTGTCAAGCTTGTGCATGTGTTGAAGCCAATCACCGATACGGGCACGTTCGTGACGATTATCCAGCAATTGCAAACTCACTTTTTGCTTAAGTTTTTGCTGTGTATTCGAGAAGTTTCACAGCGGGAGAACTTGATCGTGAAGATTTTGGGAAACATCAAGCTTGATCTTGATTTCTTTGTGGAGGTATTTGAAGCTTCAGAAACGCTTAAGTTGGACGACTATTGTCTCAACCTCGTTCAGATTGTGGTGGCAGAGATCCTGAAGGTGGAGGCCATATTCAAGGATTTGGGCTACACTTCCAACGACATCGACCAGAAGTTATACAAGGCTCTCGAATACAGTCAGAATGAGTTCACCTGCTTTGTATAAAAATGCTTCGGGCATAAGATCAGGTTCTCTCAATGATGCAAAGGTTATTTCAAAATTTACTTCTCCTCTACTGCATCTAGCCATATAGATCAGATAGAGTGATTAAAAAAGGTTAAGAATAGTTGAAAAAAGTGTAAGAGTGGTTAAGAGTCAAGAGTAGTTAAATGTGGTGAGAGAGAAATGGACTGCACATCAAAGATAAATCGCGATGTAGTCAAGAGTCAGCAATAATGGACCTTACACAAGTTGAAGACGTGGTGGAGCTGGAGAAGAAAGCGTTCGTCGATGATACAAAAGAGACGTACGTGGCACTCACAGACCAAGTCTCCATTAGTCCAAAAATCGAAGACTGTGTCATCTTCGTAGGCTCTTCTCCTCCCAAGAAGTATGTGGATGCCGGGTTGAAGGGTCTCTCCTCCAACAAAGCCATTTTCATTGCAGGAAAAGGTGCCAATCTAGCCAAGGTCATCACAGTAGCTGAACAGATTAAGCAACAGGCCAAATGCCGGATTGTGCAGTTCAACAAGGCATCATTGCACTCATCGTTGATCAATCCAGCCCACAAGCCTGCAGTGAGCCGGAAAAATGTCAGTGTATTTTTCGACGATGGCTCGGGAAGCACTTCATCACAGGAGCAACAAGAGCAGGAAGCACTTCGGGAAATTAAGGGCTACAAGGTGTACCAAACACCGTCCATATGTATTTTTCTACTACTGGGTGAGACTGCGAACACCATTGAAGGCTGGACAAAGCAAACAGAATAGGTTTAAGTGGAGATATTATATTACGAAGGGTAAAATGGAATTATATAAAGGACAAGTGAAGTGATTTATTTTCCAAACCAATTAAGTCATTGAGTTTACTGTGAAGTTGGAGAATTGAGCAGTGGTTACTTGGCAGATACAAGTTGCATGAGAAGAAATCAGTCAAGAGTGTTTAAATTGGAGAGATCTGTTTTAATGAAATCTCTACCTCAATGCTAAACTCTTCTACTTCTTCTTCTTCTACTTCTTCTTCTTCTTCTTCTTCTTCTACTACTACTACTACTACTATAACTTCTTGACAAGTACTGTATGGTGTAACAGAACTCAGTTGCTCTTTATAGATTTTTCAGAGATCAATAGCTCAAAAGGTGAATCTTTTTAGGAGATATTTAGTTCCCCAAGATGCTGGTTCTCATAGTGATTATGAGCCCTGGAAGTATAGTGTATAGTCCCCAACAAATAGTACTCAATATGCACTTAGAGAGCAATTCGAGGTCATCATAATCTGATCCAGAGCTTAATAGTATCCACATTTCAATCTAATCTGATTAATTTCTTTTTAGCTTGATGTTTGGGTTTCATTGCTTATCATAGGTGTACTGGCCTACATCCACCATCCCCTTATCCGGTCTCCATACTATTTATTTTACACTATACTGCATAGTACTACTTTCCATACGATTTAATATTATTTTCATGGTATTACTAAGCAATCATCTACTTCTCCGTAGTATTTACTTGGGTTCTTTTGAGGTGTTGGGCCGGAATTGACATGGGCCTCGGAATTCGCAACTACATGTCCATTAAAAGTGCACTATAAAAACATTATTTACTTAAAAAAAAAAGACCAAAGTGGGCTCCGGAATTCCAGGAATCCAGAAATATTATTTTTGAATCATTATAATGGAAAAAAGGGTGCTTTGCGTTGGCCCTTTTTCTGCTGAGGTTGCCGGGTGTACGGGTGTAGGTCTCCATATTAGGTCTCAATTCCGGCCCGTGCAGTTTCATAATAGACATATTTCCATACTGTATAAGGATCACGTGATTCCCACTCTAAATCTTCCCTATTACTTAATCATCTGCGAAATGTTATCATTGACAATTTATTATTCCAGAATCCGGTGTACTACTACAAATGTCCGATGGCACGTGATACTGTAGGCTAACTATACTATACTATACTATACTAGACTATACCATACTATACTATACTAGACTATACCAATACCAATACTCATACTATACTATACTATACCATAATTTTCTATACCAATACTACACTATACTTTACTAATACTATGATATACTAGACTAGACTATACCAATACTCATACTATACTATGATATACTATACTATCCTATACCTATACTATACTATACCAATACTAGACTATACTATACTATCCTATACCAATACTAGACTAGACTAGACTAGACTATACCAATACAATACAATACTAGACTAGTACTAATGGATAGAACAGTGATACTAGAGATTGTGATATTCTAGGTGCACTCTAGTCCTTTGAACATTTTTGTTAGCCATAAAATGACAAATGGACAAAATTCTTACAATCTCATTAACGGGTTTTTTATTCTATGTATTATAGAAATTATTTCTATTGATGGTAGAGTGACACTCAAGACACATTCGCACTCTAGTGGTATACTTCAGAAAAGGAGCCTAATCGAAGGCATAAAAATAGAACGTCTCTTTATACAGGAACAGATATAAACAGATTTGAAAGTGTGTAACATTGTATTGGGATTGACCAGAGTTTGGGGGATCGGGAATTACTGTGTTTACTGTGTTTACTGTGTTTACTGTGTTTACTGTGGGGTGATTGCCCGGCCTGCACAGAACCGACCAATCGTACGCAACCATTATCGCACCACCAAAAAAAATCTCAACCTTCATACTCAATACATATAGACATTACACCATGGCCATCGACGAAGCAACGTTTAAGTTCGAAACTCCTCAGTTCGACCCCAGATTCCCATACACAAACCAGACTAAGCACTGTGCTCAGAATTACGTCGACTACCACAAGTGTGTGGCCGTCAAGGGCGAAGACTTTGAGCCTTGTCAGATTTTCTGGAAGACCTTCACTTCCTTGTGTCCTGTTGATTGGGTCGACAAGTGGAATGATCAGAGAGAGGCCGGCAAGTTCCCTATTAAAATCGAACAAGAGTAATCTTTTTGCATTCTACAGTAATAAACATCAATGAAAAGATTTTTGTAGGTGTCATCTGGGCATACCTGACTGTAGAGCATAGCGAGTCATTTATGACTGGCATTGAGTCTCTAAATTTACAACTGGAGTATAACCAATGTCATAGTTTGATGGTAATAGCACTGTATATTATATACTGTAGTATATACTGTACTATATACTGTAGTATTTACTGTAGTATTTACTGTAGTATATACTGTAGTATTTACTGTAGTATTTACTGTAGTATTTACTGTAGTATATACTGTACTATATACTGTAGTATATACTGTACTATATACTGTAGTTTATACTGTACTATATACTGTACTATATACTGTAGTTTATACTGTACTATATACTGTAGTATTTACTGTAGTATATACTGTACTATTTACTGTAGTATATACTGTACTATATACTGTAGTATATACTGTACTATATACTGTACTATATACTGTAGTATTTACTGTACTATATACTGTACTATATACTGTAGTTTATACTGTAGTTTATACTGTACTCTAAGAACACAAGTAGAGGTAGAATCATCATTACTGGCCGACTAGCTTCACGAGATAGTCAAACAGAATGACTAAAGACGCTAGAGGCTCTAGGATTAGTAATTGATATTTATTCTAATGGTGATAAGCTATTAGTGTACTACTGACAGTACAACGGTGTCAAGATTACCAACAGACTAACAGACTAGTCCACCAGTACTCATAGTCTTACAGTCCAGTATAGTTCTTCACATCAGTCACCCAGACTAGCACCAACACTAGAGTATTAGTCTGACTAGTCATCTTCCAGTATTAATACAGACAAAGTCAAGCACTCGGTCAGAGTCATTAGTCAAGCACTCAGTCAGAGTCATTAGTCAAGCACCCATTCAGAGTAAGTCAAGCACCCATTCAGAGTAAGTCAAGCACTCGGCCAAGCACTCAGTCAAACACTCGGCCAGAATAATTAGGCAGAGTAATTAGAGTAATTGGTCATGCACTTTGTCTTGGTACAGCCCACACTAATACCAATAGTAATAGGAACTACCAAAACTCATCCTCCACCCAGTTCTCGTTTCGGAACTCATTGCTGCTAGCCTGAAGATTCTCCTCAGTGAACATATCAGCATATGGGTCTTTATTGAATTTCTTCTGCTCCTGGTGAAGCCTGGCCTCCTCCTTTGCTCTCTGCTCCAGCTTACGGGCTTCGGCCTTTTGCTCCTGCGTCCAAGCATTTAGCTGGTCAGCCTGGTCCTTAATAAACTTCTCCGTAGTCACCTCACTCTTGGTTCGGTTAAGCTTATTCACTATAGCATTGTCCTTCTTGGATATATGAATCCGTTTAAGTTTCTGAGGATTCACAAACGTCACCGTTCCAATATCCATCAGTCCATCACTCCGCAAGTTGTCCACCGGAGTATATATAATGGTGATGTTGTTTAACTTGTTGGCCTTAATAGAGTTGGCCTTGGTGAGCTGGCCTAATTGCTGGAGAAGACCTTCGTCAAGCTGAAGCTTCTCGAACTTCACCTTCTGCTCTTCGCCACTCAACTGTAGATACAAGTGGGCGGACGAGTGCTTGTCCACGTGGAACCAGAGGTTCTTGGGGTGTGAGTGTTTGATCAACGGCTCGTTTTCCACCTTGTCTTTGCCCATGTAGATGATCTTCTGCGAGGCTTCCATACCTAAGGCGAACTCATCGTATTGGCTATTGGACGACGCTGCGACCTTGAAGAAGTAGACCATCTTGGTTTGGTCAAGTGAGACGCACGCGACAAATCTTCGCACCCTGTTCTGAGGCCGCAATACTATGCTTCTTTAAATATGGCCTGAGAGAGGGGTGGTAAATTTAGAAGAATTTTTTTTTTCTTATCTTGAGGTGTAGTTTGAGTAGTAGTCAAAGAGGGGATTGAGATCACCCGGAATGGAAACAAAAAAAAAAAAAACACAAAAAAAAAAAAAAATTGAATCGGGAATGTATGGTGTCTCCTGATGAGCTACAAGAATAGAGAGGTTAGACTTTCTAGCCCATCCTTTGGATCTACCATTGATCAGGTCACACCCTCGGAAATGGTGCTCGCTGGGACGTCCACACCCGTACACCGGGCTACCCCAGGACAAAAAGGCCCAATGCAAAGCATGAAAAATGCAGATTTTTTGCGGGGGAAAAATAAGTTATGGGAACTTATAGGAATAATAAAGGTCTTGGCAAAATCCAGGGTCATTGGACCATCGGGTGTGGGATTTATAGTGTTTAAGCTAACATCCATGCGGCCGGAACTCATGCCCTCATGCCCTCGGATCTACTGGTATATTAGGTGCGACGATCTTGACCAATAAAGTTATCTAGTACAGCTACCTTATATTGAAGCAACTTCCAGAGTTGGTTGATTAAGTAAGCTTCTATTTTAGGGGTTATTCAAAGTGTAGTTGATTTCCTCCATACAATAAATCAGCTTATATTTCAAATTAGCTGGTTATGAGTCGGGAAAAAGTCCAGTCACCGTTCATCCAGTCACCGTTCATTCAGTGGAGAATTCATTGAAAAGTCTTAATATTCCAATATTCTAATAACCTTCTATCTGATATCTGATACCTTTTCTGATGTTTGGTTGTTCGTGTTTCACCAAAAGATAAAGGGAGGCATAACCTGAATGTCAAATCCCCAATACACATGGCAATTGGTTGTAAATCAAATGGTGAAATACCTTCTCCGAGTCCATATCAAGTCCATATCAAGTCCATACTAACCCATATTAAACCATATTAACCCATACTAAACCCACACACCTTAAAAGCCCATACACCCTTAAAAGCCCATACACCTTAAAAGCCCATACACCCTAAAAGACCATACACCCTAAAAGACCATACACCCTAAAAGCCCACACACCCTAAAAGCCCATACACCCTAAAAGACCATACACCCTAAAAGACCATACACCCTAAAAGACCATAGCCTTTGGTCGTGTGCCGTGTACACATGGACATTCGCGATCGGCCATTCCATTTCTGGCCCTTCATTCAAAGCAATGTTTGTTTTGGGTGCGAAAATAACACAGCTGCATTGTCCAGTGAAACAATGCAAATCCAACTTGAAACACTGCAGTTCCCCTTGAAACATAATAGGCCAAGTGGTACATTCACAACCCTTACATAGTAAAGCCGGTAGCCAGAACTTAATCGGTAACTTGCATCACTGGATCTGGTGTAAGGGAACTGTAAAACCACACCCCAAAGTGGTTAGTATATGAATATCTAATGTATGTGACCATCAAGACAAATGCAATTTAAATGCAAAGAAGGCCTAGAATTGGTATTCCACAATTCCAGCCATTTCAAAACATGTCTCGATTAATGGCCATGAAATTTAGGGGGTGGATCAGGGACTTTCGGGCTCGAAGGCGCAGACGGGTTCAGTTCCAGAACGAACTCCTTTCTTCTTTCTTAAACGCGACATTGTATGCCAGACCATAACACACCATTGAACGATGGCCCATAGCCACAACAGACGAGCACCAACATGCTTGGGCGCGAATATTATTTCATGCACCTGCCCCTAGTGAACACGGCCTCCCTGTTACGGTAACGACTTTCGCGATCCACATCTTAACCTGTTACGGATAAAACTGTCCCACTGCCTTCTTTTTTAGCTACCGCCAAGAACCCACTTCTTTCCTTCTTTTATCTTGCGGCGTGCCTATTCGTTCCTTACTTTCACTTTGATATCCATTCATCTCCTGCTCCAGCTTCATCTTTTGACTACATTCCCTTCCAGCTTCCTTCTCCAAGCTTACACTCCCTGATCTTATCTCCCAATATCCTTCACACTCCTTTACTCGCCCCTCATGTTTTCTGAGACCTTGCTTGAACTCGAGGAGTCGCTCTCCGCAATGCAATTGTCGGGGAACTCCCTTATGTTGGGCAACTTGGACTTGAAGGCTGATCTTAATCGGTTTTCGGCTAATGATGTGTCGGAGGATACTTACGATGGTGTCCGCTTGTTGCAGTTGTTCCTGGAATATGACTATTCTACCGATAGCTTCACCGAATGCACTACGTGCCACCGTCTCGTGTCGCTGTCCACTGACAGCTGCTGCCAATCCACCATTGACCAGGCCTCCAAAGGCTTTAGGTCCGATATTGAACGTGACTACTGGCTCTCCTTCATGAACAATCCCTACAAAACCATTCTTATGCTTCCTAACTATACTAAAATGACATTTTTCCAGACCGTCATCCCCGTGCAGATCAGGAGCCTTGCTTGGCAGAAATTGGTGCTTGTAAACCAAAAGAACTTGACCCAGGTTCCCATCGAATCCAAGGTCTTGTTCACAAACTTCCAGCATTCCTACAACCGCAGCATCTCTTCTCAAATCAATAAGGACTTGAGCAGAACCTTCCCTCAGATCCCTTTCTTCCAGAACGAAGAAACCATCTCCAGTTTGCTCACCATCTTGAATGTTTACGCAAACTATGACTTGGAGCTTGGCTACTGCCAAGGATTGCTTTTCCTCGTGGGCACATTGTTCTACAACTTCCGGAACCTGGAGTTGACGTTTCATGCCATGTGCAAAATCATGGAGTGTGAGCCCCAACTACGGGCCATCTTTGTTCCGGCAACCATGTCCAGTGTCTTGGACAAATGGTACACTGAATTCATGTCCACCTTATCTGCCATTGATGCACAATTGGCCTCGCATTTGGCCACCTTCTGTGACTGCAAGGTATTCTTGTACCAATGGTGGCTCTCCATCAACTTGATTCACACCCCGGACTTCTCCATCAACAATCGTATAATTGACTTTTGCTTGATGGAGGGATGGAAAGCTGGTATTTTCAAGGTCTCTATCGGGTTGCTTCTTCGGAACAAGCCACTTCTCATGTCTCTTGGCGAAGGTGATGAGGAAGTCGTGTATCAGCATCTCTTGAACGACACTAAGTGGGGCAATGTGATCCGGAATGTCACCAATTTCTTTGGTGAACTTCTTTTATCTTTTGATGAGGCGCTTTTTGTCAACCTTGAACTCGAGGAATCCAACTTCGTGGCACCCCTCAAAGCAAATCCAAGGAAGATCTATGCCCGCAAGGGCTCATCCGTGCTTGGAATGTTCAAAAGCTTCAGCATGTCAACTGGCTCGCTCACGAACTCACCACCGCATACTGCACCTCTGTCGGCCACTTCATCCTTCAGCGACGACGGCTCCCAAAAGGAAAACAGATCCCACTGTTCGGTCTTTTCTAGCATAAAAGACACTGATCTGATTTACTCAGATATGACTACGGGGTCGTGGGAGAAGCAGGGTCTAAGGGTTCCAGCACGAAAGGAATCATTCAGTGACTGCAGCTCCATCCGGACATCATCGGAAGATCTTGTCGCCGAAAACGAAGCCATGAGACAGCTTTTGAAAAAGGCATATGGAGAAGTACGCAACGAGTCTTTAAAGAAGCAGATCAGAGATTGCATCAGGATCTAGGACTTTTACAAAATCGACAGAATTGACAAGAAGAGGAAGTCAATGACATTGATAATACAGTTGGCCTTTATATTATGAGAAATTATTAACGAATAAATATATGGTTAAATTACAAGGTAGTAGATGTTAAACCTGTACTGTGAGCTCAGTAATATATAGAGCACTCAGTCGTAGTGAGGCCATGCGCGCGTCGGGTAACCCCAGGCCTCCACCAAATCTCACCGATTTTTTTGTATAGAAACTCAGTGTACTTTTGATCAATACAAGCGGTTCCGCCTTCTGAACAACCGTATGTCACAAAAGCACCCCTTTGTTGCCACCGAAGCTGACGTGTATTTAAACATTTGAATTCCCCCTCCTCCCCCCCCACAATTACTTGCCGTCACAAACACCTCCAGCCACAAATTACTAACCTTTAGCCACGAAACCAGACTACTGACTAGATCTGCTTTCGGTCTTCAGAAATACAGGCCTTTTCCATCCGCATATCTCTTTTTTTAAAGTGACTTCGCACAAAGCAACAAGCCCCGTGGGCACATCACCACAGCACCCTGAAGAAGAAGCTACCGTTCCCCAAGTCGTTCAAGAAACCCCTTTAGCCGTGAGCAAACCCGTCTCTGACCTAAGCCAACACGCGTTTTCTGATCTCCCCGAAGACACCGACCCCGAGTTCATAACCATTGTGTTCAGCCAGCTTTCAATTCTCTTGATTACGGCTACACAGGAAAACTACCAGTCGCATCACCGCCAGATCAGATATATTTTGTCCACGGAAAAATCCGGAGTCGATATCCAGTTCTACCACAAGTTACTCAGACTTGCCAACGAGGAACGATCATTTGAAAAGGATCCCAGTCCCATTGACCACATCCTCCGCTTAGAGCTCCAGCATTTGGCCTCCGACTGCTCTCACATCGAGTACTTTATCCAGGAAACCAAACCCTACCTTAGTGTCGCCACAGACGACGTATTCAAGCTCATAGACTACTACTCCATCGATCCGGTTGTGGCATTCACTTTTGTCTCCAGACTTGCTGACCCTCACTCCCCCAAAGTCAAGTCGTTTTTCGAAGAGTACTCATCTCAGGTCCCTAAGCTTGTGATTGAAAGAAGTACCAGATCCGATAAATCCTGGTGCCACCTTCTTCTTGACTGCATCTTAAGGTCCCCGACTTATCCTTTTCTCCATAAGCTCTCGACCATCGGCCAGTTCAACGCCTTTGACCTGACTATCCCCCCGGTTCAAACATTTTTCCTCACAATCTTGAAAATGTCTTTCAAAGAACTCTTGATTGAAATCGGGCCCGAGAACTTGTTGCCTGAAAAGCTTCTTCCCTCATTGCTCCAAATTAAACCTGATGATGCTGACGAGAGCATCGCTTTGATCTTGGCCGAAATACTCATTCCGGGCTCTCAAGGTCTTTCGGGTACTAATGGTGGTGTGACCGCTTTGACTTTTGTCAATAACTTGCCTGAGGCAAATGCTAAAGGTGCTCAGTTACAAGCTTGCTTGAAAACCATTGACTCCAATAAGGCCAAGTCTTTGAACTGGTTTGCCATTTTCTCCAAGGTGCAGGAGTATCTCTTCGACGCTTCGAAGAGAAATGCCCAGCCCTCCATTGCTAGCGTTACTCAGCTATTCTCTGCTCTTGATTTTAGAACTGGCTTGATCGATATCTTGTTGAGCTACGAATGGTGGTTCGACAAGACCTTGCTATACATGTTGCAATCTATGTACACCCAACAAGGTGCATTTGACATCATGAGCCTGAAAACCCTCACTCTTTGTTACGATGATGAGGTCAACAACGATCCCGAGCTATTGAAGTTTGTGAACATCGCCAAGCTCGAACTTGAGGTCATTTCCAAGATCAACTCGCAAAGCTCTCAGCAACTCAAAGCGCAATCTGAAGGCGATCGCAAACTTGATTCATGGCTCACCCAGTTTTTTGAATTGCATTGCAGATCCGAGCCTCATCATGTTATTGCAGGAGCTTTGGCCATCCCGGAAAAAACCGGATTCATCCTCGATCGTATCGACCGCGTATTCGCTTTCATGATGGATAGACAGCTAAATGAAAAGAATATGATGCAGTTGAGCAAGGTCCTCAAAAAATTCAGAGAGCTCGATATCAAATTGGCTATTTCCAAGTTGATCGAATACTACACCAACAGACTCAACGCGGAGTCCCTCACTAAAGTGGTGCACGTGGCCTCGGTGTGCAACTTATTTACTGAGCTTACCAGCAAGGCCAGATCCATGACCTATGGTCTTTACTTGACATTCATAATCGAAGCATCCAACCATTCATTTGATGTGAAATCTGCACTCGAGGCGGATCTCAAGAACCAGAAGTTGAAGCCCATTGCCTATGTAGCATTGGTCGACCGTTTAGAAGCGAGAATTGCTCAAGATTTCGAGGCAGTTCTGCAAGCAAATACTCAGAGCCCCACCCCAAGCAAGCCCATCAAGGTGTCAGTGATGTATGCGTTTTTGGAGATCCTTAAGGGCTCTCAGGGGTTGATCGATCCCGAGAGACTCAAGAACTTGCAGTTGTCGCTTTTAACTACTTACCCAAGGCTTATCAATTTCGGCACCGGCCACGATGGCGCCATTCTTGCCAATGAAGAGGCATTTTCCAATGCCTTCCCAACTCAGGTGGAACAGGAGATGAAAAACTACTATTCCAAGATGTACAACAAAGAGATGGACATCAAGGAAATTGTGGATATGCTTACTAGAATGAAGGTCAGTGACGATCCCCATGACCAAGATGTGTTTGCATGTATGATCCACTCCTTGATTGACGAGTACAGGTTCTTCGCCGAGTATCCGTTAACAGCATTAGCATCAACATCGCTTTTGTTTGGTGCTCTTCTTCAAAAGGACTTGATTCAAGGAACAACTTTGACGGTGGCACTTAACTTCATTTGGGAATCGTGCAACCAGCCTCAAGACTCCCACATGTTCAAGTTCGCCGTGCAGTCGTTGTACAACTTCAAGTCTAGATTGCATGAATATCCAATGTATTGCAAGCACTTGTTGAAGTGTCAATCATTGTCTGCACATGCCAAGATGTATCAGATCGTCAAGGATGCATCCACCGGCATTGCATGTCCAGAATCAAACTCACAACCGGGAGCTCAAGGTAGTGAAGCACCACACTCTGCTAGACATGAGGTCACGGTGAAGTACAATTCTATCACGGCCGTGAAGAAAACCGTGGGCTTCGCTACCCAAGAGGAGCCGGGTGAATATGTCTCTGACAAATTGTTGTTCTTTGTGAATAATATGACGTCGGACAATATGTATGATAAGTTGGCGGAAGTGGAGGATTTGTTCGCCGAAAAATACTTCGCATGGTTCGCTAATTACTTGGTGAAGGAGAGAGCAAAAACCGAGCCCAACAATCACACGTTGTACTCTAATTTGGTTTTTGCTCTCAAAAACGCCATCTTTTATGAGTATGTCTTGGATACTACTCTTTTGGAGGTTGAGAAATTGTTGAGGAGCTTTAAAGACACCACAAGCGAGAGACTGCACTTGAAGAACTTGGGGTCATGGTTGGGTAAAATAACCTTGGCCAATGATAAACCTTTGAAGAGAGATCAGGTGGCGTTGAAGTACTTGTTGGTGGAGTCCTTCGACTTCAAAACATTGCACATTGTGATTCCATTGGTGTGTAAGATTCTTGAGCAGGCCAGCCACTCTCGGATCTTCCGTGCGCCAAACCCATGGGTTCTTGGAATCATCAAAGTTTTAGCGGAACTTTACGAATGTGCAGACTTGAAACTCAACCTCAAGTTTGAAATCGAAGTGCTCTTGAATGCTCTCGACATGAAAATCAAGAATGTGGAGCCCTCAACATTGGTTAGAACTCACAACCCAAATCCCGATGCATTGGCCGCAATGTTCGGAATTAAGCCAGACTCAAACCTTGTTATGGACTTACCAGGCTTGCCAATGGATGCCCCAGAGCAAAGCTTGCAGATGCAACAACAGATGCAACAGCAAGCAGCTTTGATGCAACAACAGCAATTCCAACAATATCAGCAGGTAAGGCAATTGGATGAGCAAATCCCACCCGCGGCTCCAGCCAACCAGTTGGATGCTCAGTTCAGCAAATTGCTAGGAAACACGATTTTCACTCAAAACCCAAACTTGAGAAGAGCTTTCCAGGCTGCACTTTCACGGTCAGTGAGGGAATGTGCAGTCCCCATATTGACTCGGGTTTCGGAGGCTGTCTTGACTACCGTGGAATCGTTGATCAGAAAGGATTTTGCTACGGAGCCAGATGTGGTCAAGTTCCGGAAGTCGTACCAGATTTTGGCCCAGCAGCTTGCGCATAGCATGGTTATATGCAGTGGTCGAAAGATCTTGGTGGAAACCATTGAAGCTACCATGATCCAAGTTTTGGGTAAACAGCTCAACCCCAACGAAATGCCATTGTCAGAGTTGAACATTGCTATCCAGAACAATGTGGAGTTGTGCGTTGAAGTTGTTGAAAACTTGGCAGTGGGCAATGTCAGCGATTTGATCGAGGAGAGAATGCGGGCCCAGGTTGCTGTTCGGGAGCGTCACCCTCCAAACAAGCCATTCTTGGATGAGAGCCTTCCTGACTATGCCCTCAGGTTGCCTCCTCCTCTTGGATTGCAGTCCGAGGGACTTCGTGACTCTCAACTCAGCATCTACATGGGATTCGGCTCCAACTCCTATGTTTCCAGACCAGAGCAGTTGGCTGCATCCCAGCAGGGTCAAGGGCCACAGCCGCATCCTTCGCAAGCCGGTCATGCAGCCAATCCTCAGTCATTGGCACAGCTCCAGCAGCTCTCTCAAAAACCAGAGCAGCCAACGCAATCGCAGATGCAGCATTTCCAACAGCTCCAGCAGCAACAATTGCAGCAGCGTCAAACCCCACAGACTTCGCAAGTGGGAATTTCCCAGAACCAGGACTTCAGACCAGGCAATTTGGCTCCACAGCCAAGTGCGGATGGCCCTTCGTTTGCTGAAGATACTGTTACGCCAGACCAACTCTTTGGTGTGATCACCCAAATGAGCGACAAATTGATTAGTTTATTGTCGACCACCAAGGAAACCACATTGAGTGACTTGAGCGGAGACCACCCGATTTTGGTGGCTCTCACGCAGATCTTGACGATTTGTCAGAACAATTCATTCAAGCACCCCGAGTTATTGTTAAAGGTGGCACAATATGCAGTTAACTGTTTGTTTACTCAAGTCAACGAGAATCCCATGAGTAATGAGATCTACGTGGTAATGCTCGACAAGCTCTGTGAGTGTTCTCCATCCACAGCCAAGGATGTCACGTGGTGGATGGTGCATTCTGTGGACCAAAGAAAGTTCAACATGCCCGTGATATTTTCTCTTTTGAAGGTCCAGCTTGTTTCGCCCATCAAGTTGGATGGCTCCATTGGAAAGCTTATTAGTGAGGGTAACAGTCCAGTTCTTGTCAAGTTTGCATCCAGCTTATTGTTGAATGTTTTCAGCGCAGAGGGTGTTAGACCAATTGCTTTACGGTCGGAATTCGCTTGTACTTTGGATGCTCTCATGAAATACAAGCCAGAGAATACGGAGGAGCACCAACAAGCACTCGCATTGCGGAATGAACTTTTTGAGCTTCTCAATAAAACAAACGTTCCCCTCTTGCCCAGTCTCAAGAGCAAAGAGGCAGAAGGCTTTGTGCAAATGGGTTACATTTTCGTGGAGTGGGTCAAGCTCCTCGGTCACAGCGAAGACCATGTGCAATTGCAGATGTCGTTCATTGACAGGTTATTTCATTGTGGTATTCTTACGGACCCAAAGAAGTTCCAATTGTTCTTTAAGGCCGCTACTGAAATTGCTACCACGGCTTTCATCACCGAGCATGAAATCAGAAGCAGGACTCAGAGAGAGGTTTACCTTTCCGTTGACTGTCTTGCAATTTTGATTATGAGGATCATCTTGAAGTTCAGCAAATCACACAGCATGGAGGCCATTGACTACTTGAAAAACATCTTTGGTGTTATTTATGGTGCTATGATCGATGAACACGAAGGCTCAAAGGCCACGTGGAACGAGAGAGCGTACTTCAAGTTCTTCTCGTCTCTTATGTGTGTTTGGTGTGATGCATCCATCCTTGATTCAGATGCAACCACCCACTTGGACCTTGAATTCTACATGTTGCTTGGAGACATGCTTAACTCCGTACAGCCCATCATTTTGCTGGGATTCACTTTTGCATGGATCTCGCTCATCACTCACCGCATGTTTTTGCCCAGGGTTCTCGAGCTCCCTGAAAAGTCCGGTTACAACATCGCGGTGAAACTTCTCATGTCTCTCTTGAAATTCCAAAATGTCTACTCGAAAGACAGAACTGCGCACCAGGACGTGATCAGTGTGATCTTCAAGGCCATCAACCGAGTCTTTACGGCCCTTGCACATGATCAACCGGAGTTCTTGATCGATTGCCACTACCAGTTGGTATCGGCCGTTCCTGCAAACTACATCCAAGTCAAGAACATCATCTTGTCGGCTACACCCACTTTGGTGAAGAGTGTGAGCCCATACCTGAAAGACTTGGATATGCAGAAGCTTGCAGATTGCCAGGATTCGCCAGAAATCCATTACTCCCCATTAGAGGATTTGGCCAAGGTGGGAACAAGAAAGCCGGTGGAGAACTACTTGCGGATTCCAGCAGCAGCATTGTTGCGGACAATTTACGCCGGCATGCGGTTGAATCACCCCAAGGAGGTGTCGAACTTTGGGTTTGACACGGTGAATTTCAACGTCAAGCTCATCAATGCCTTGGTATTGCACATTGGCGTGTCGGCCGTGGAAGACCGGTTATCTTCTTCTGGGTTCAGCAACAAGTCGTCGCAGGTGTCGTTGATAGTTGAACTAATCAACCAGGGCGATACGGAGTTCAGATTCCACATCATCGATGCCATCATGAACCAGTTGCGCTACCCCAACAGTCACACACAGTGGTTCATCAACTTCATGATGTTTGCATTTTCGACCAGCACCATCTGGGTGTCAGAAAGTGTTCATGAGGAAGTGCAGGAGATCACGGTCAGGGTTTTGCTCGAGAGACATGTAGTGAACAAGCCACATCCATGGGGCCTCACTGTTCTCTTGACGCAGATCTTGTCCAACACGGAATACAAGTTCACCGATCTTGAGTTTGTGAAGAATTCGTCGGACGAGATGAAGGCATTGTTCGTGGTGCTCTCCAAAGCAATATCATAAGAGGAATAGGAATAGAGGATTAGAGATTAATATCATAGATCCTAAACAGTATATAAGTAGTCTTCATGATATACCATACCACTATTAACACTAGTGTATACACTCTCGATAGTATAGCCGAATTAAGTAGTTTATGCAAGTGAATTAATTGAAGAATTATACCTCTTAGACTTGGATATTAAAGTTTACAAATATCATCACTCTCATCTTCCCATGTCCATGATCTGACTCTAGCATCATACTCCTATAATACTCTACAGACTGCAATAAGACTCTACAGACTGCTATAAGACTCTACATACTCCTATCATACTCTACAGACTCCTATCATACTCTACAGACTCCTATAATGCTCTACATAACCAAGTGTACCTTACACAAGTCCAGGTATACTCCATTAGTATAAGCCAGTAACACTATATACATGGTGAATCATAGAAAGTATATCGAACTTGTCAATAGACTGGCCCTTCATTTAATCACTAGAATAAAGAATATGTATGGAATTAAAGTTGACCACATACAATGCAAGAGAAGAGTGTCTAGTGTAATTCTTTGTTTAGAAAGAAATAGTCTCCATAACCATATCCATACACATGGTGGTTTAGACAATTGTTTTATTTTTAATTTTTAACATCTTCTGAAAATCTGAAAATCCTAATATCCTAATATCTGAAAATCTGAAAATCTGAAAATCCTAATATCCTAATATCCTAATATCTGAATATCCTAATATCTGAATATCTTAATATCCTAATATCTTAATCCATCTATACATTTAACCACTAGGTGTTCTCATGGTTTTATCACACCATCTATACCATAGACCATTTATAATATTAGAGGTCTTGAGTCTTCGTCTATTCGTCTCTTTTCATTCCTCACATTCTCACATTCTCACATTCTCACATTCTCACTATTCACTATTCTCTTTTTCCCATTCTCACTATTCATTATTCACTTTTTCCCATTCTCACTTTTCACTATTCATTATTCACTTTTCCCATTCCATCTCACTTTTCGTCTACTCACTCATTATTCCTATTCCACACTATTCAACCACTTTTACACCATAAATACTCCATAAATTCACCATAAATACACCATAAATACTCCATAAATACTCCATAAATTCACCATAAATACTCCATAAATTCACCATAAATACTCCATAAATACACCATAAATACACCATAAATACACCATAAATTCACCATAAATTCACCATAAATACTCCATAAATACTCCATAAATTCACCATAAATAGATCCACCTAATAAATCCAATGGACAATTAATATATCCTATTTAATAAAGTATGATGAATGTTTATGAACCAAAAATAATTGCTGATGGTACGATTTAGTGGAATGATTAGGATTTAGTATGGTGTGGTGAGGTGGTGTATTGGTGGGCTAATGTACGCAGTCTGTGCACTGGCGCGCCACCATCTGGAGAAAAAACTGGCTATCTCGCGTATATAAGAACATCCCCGATCCCCGCCTATACCACAAAAGCTCCCATATGTCGAGAGTCAAAAGAATTGCTAAGGAACTCGAGGAATGTCGCCAGGACTCCAAGTCTGGCGTGACCCTTGATTTGGTCAATGAAAACGACTTGACCCACTTGACCGGCTTCTTCAATGGTCCTCCGGGTACCCCCTACGAGAATGGTGTGTTCAAGGTGGATATCAAGATCCCAAACGAATACCCCTTTAAGCCGCCCATCATGAAATTCATCACCAAGATCTACCACCCCAACATCTCCTCGGTTACGGGTGCCATTTGCTTGGATATCCTTAAGGACGCTTGGACCCCGATTTTGACCTTGAAGTCATCCTTGATCTCCTTGCAGTCATTGCTACAGTCGCCAGAGCCCAACGACCCACAGGACGCAGAGGTGGCCAAGCATTATATCAGCAACCATGCTGGTTTTGAGGACACTGCCCGCTACTGGACCAAGGTCTATGCTCTGGACGATAGCCAGGGTGGCAAGGCTGTGTTGAGCGACTCGGCCTTGTACGGCATTGACGATGAGATTGTGTGTCAGTTTGAAAACATGGGCTTTCCCAGAAACACCACCATTGATGTGTTGCGCAGAATGGGCATCAAGTCCTTCAACGGTGTCAGCAATAAGGCCGACACTGAGAATAAAATCTTAGAGGAGTTGCTTCGTGAGGTGAATTAGGAAAAGAGAAATTACTAGTCATTAATCATGTGACTAGTGGGTCAGAGCTGGCCGTGGTTCTGAACTGGTGGGTACGGTTGAACCCCAGACTCCTTAATAGCTCTTTCAAGTCAATAATATTTCTGAAAGTCGCCGAGTCAGTCATTTCAGCCTTCAGACCTCTCTCATTTGTTCTACGCCCGCTCTAATTTGCTTCAATTTCCTCTCGGCATTGAATACGTGCCATACTAACCTTCCCATCACTCATACCAAACTCATGATTGGACGTGGCTGTACGTGCCATGCACAAAGCACCTAGAACCTAAATAAGTTGATGGATGACCATAAAAATGTATCCACATATATGGCATATTTCCCTGCCTCATCACACCATCCACTTATTGAGTATGCCAATAAATCTATTGCTTCTATTTACAAGTATTGTATGCTCCTGCACGCACGCACGCACAGCGGAAAACGACGAGAAAAATCCATGGTAACCTCGCCAGACCACTCAACTCCACACTTCTTCCCCTTTGGCTCTTCCGCCCCCCTCCCCCATCTAATATTTGCATTTTTGGCATCGCCAGGTCCAGAAAAAATGGTTGTTGAAGAACAGGTCAAAAAATCTGACCCCAAAGATGTCCCCATCGAATCCATTGGCTGGCTCTTTATCCAGAGGTACTATAGCGCATACACCAGCGATATAAAAAAACTCTACGAGCTCTACGATAAGGATGCTGTGATTTACCATGAGTCGTTCCCCGAGCAGAATGCTGAGAGGGAACAGAAGAATGTGAAGACGGTACATGTGGCACGTGGAAACGACGCCATTACCGAGTTCTTCAAGAACAACTCCGACTCGCCTGAAGTCAACAAGATTGTCATTGAAAGTGCTGAGTTTCAAAACTCTATTTGTGCTTCCATCTTGATCCTGGTCTCTGGTACTTGGAAGAAAGGAGCTGCCAACTTGAAGCACTTTGTGCAGACCTTTATCTTGACCTCCAAGGAGCATACCGTTTATGATGTGCTGAATGATATTTTGAAGTACCTTGATTTGACGGAGGAGGTTCCCCAAACAAAGGTTGTGACCGTGGGGGCTGCCGAAAATGTTGCTCCTGATGAACTGGCTTCAGAGAAGGTATCTCCAGAAAAGGTATCTCCAGAGAAGGTATCTCCAGAGAAGGTGGTCCCAGAAAAGGAAGTGGCTCCAGTGACTGAAGAAACGAAAGAAAAGGAAGAATGTCATACCACTGAGCCACCAAAATCAGCTGCAAGTGAGGTTGTTGGTGACGCACCAAGTGATGTTACTAGTGATATGACTAGTGATATCACCAGTGAGGCTCCAAGTGAAGTTGCAAGCGAGGCCCCAAGTGAAGCATCTGTGAGCGAAGCCGAAACACAGGAAGCTGAGGCCAAGAAGGAAGATGTGCCCGCACAGAAATTCACGTGGGCCACCTTGGCCGCCATCGAGCCTAAGACACCATCCAGAAACATGGCAGTCAGCACCTCCACACCCAATGCTGCTGTTGCCAGCTCTACCATCAAGCCATCCGTCGTCAAGAAGTTTCCTTCGCCTCCACAGACCATGCAGAACATCCGTTACAAGAAGGAGGAATGGTACCCTATCTACATCAAGAACGTGGAGGTGGAAGAGGATGAGTTGAAGAGCGCATTGATCAAGCAGTTTGGTGACATCAAGTACTTCAAGAAGTCCAGCAAAACAGCCTTGTGTGACTTCAAACAAAAGGAGGACCAACTCAAGGCCTTGGAAGCCAAGGAGATCACCATCCGCAACAACCGTATTCTCTTGGAGCAACGTGTCCACAAGGCCTACAACGGTAAGCCGGAAGCTAAGAAGGACAAGAAGCTCTTGAAGAAGCCTCCAGTGAAGAAAGCATAATGATCAAGACCGACCATTCCAAATCAAATTTTATACATGATAAAACAATGATATTAAGTAATGCATTCAAAAGTACCAATCGGTCCATAAAAAAAGTATCGCTTGACAGACTACCATTTGTCAGATACGGGCTTATAATCCTGGAGCGCACCATATAGACAGATTTCCTGACAGGCATACCGCAGACCTGCATGGAGCACACCAAAATTCTCACTGGAAAACCACCAACCCACCTACGCATCTAAAGAGTACGCCCACCTTCGTCCATAAAAGTCCCCATGCTTTCTTCCATAAAAGCCGTGCCGCTTCTAAGAGCACCATACGGTGTTAGCATGCGGTTCTTCTCGCAAGCCTCCATGCGCAGCAACATCTTCAGCGACCTCAAGGACGCAGAGCAGGGTAAAGCCAGGCAAAGCTCCACCATGGTCGAGATCGACGAATTGCTCTCCAAAACCCCACAGCTCGACAAAGAGCCATCCGTACAGCGGTACCTGGACTACTTGCTTGGAGACGAGGTCAAGGACCCCCGAGATGTGGCCAAGTCTATCAACATCCAGGGCCCAGCCAGTGGTAGAAGTGTGGATGTCAAGTTCCAGAACCTGAGTTTTGCCGTTGGAAGCGTGTATCAGATTATCAAGGCAAACAATATTAGACAACAATGGCATTACCAGAAACGGTACATCCGGCCGGCCAAGTACCAGAAGGAGAAGAAGAGACAGTGGTGGAGACGGCACTTTGCACGTGAGTTCTCAGACTTGATGTCTCAGATCACCGATGCAAAGAGAAGGGGTTATTAGATGTATATAGAAATCCTGAATTTACACCAGTACATGTTCGGTTGTTGTCCTGTCTATACATTGACCTGTAACCTAATGTAGTAATGTTCTAGAACGAGACCCCAAGAGCTCTGGAAGTATTTACAAACATTTAAACATTTTTAATTATTTATAATTAGTTTAAGTATTTTTTTAGAAAATTTTAACCTCTTCAAAAAATCCTGTCGTCCTAAATATATTTCTGATTTATCAGCTACTGCTGGGATTTTGTCAGACTCTGCCATACATTGCGCGCAGGTGTAAATACCATTCAGTCTTTTGCTACACTGAGCAGCCTACCTAATTTGCAACCCCACGTCGATGTTGATCAAAAACGTGCTTTTTGAAGCAGACGGGGTCTCCCTATTTAAGGTCCCACCGGGCGACCCTCGACTCCGCAATTGGGACCCCAGTGCCGTGGTGTGGAATGGTTCTTTACGCTTAATAGAACAAGAGGACACGGCAGCGCTGGATAATAGCTCGGTGCCGCAGCAGCTTTCACTCCGACTCAAAATGGAGTTTTATAACAAGGAAGACTCGGGCTTGCTAGTGCTGGAGTTTGATGGACTTGCCACTGAAGTGGTGTGGGCGGAGGTATGGTATAACCCGTTATCGGAGTCCAAGTTGGACTCGTGCATTGCTAATGACCACTCGGACACTTTGGTCATGAGCCCAGAGTCCGCCAAATACTACAAGATTGTGGCCCAGTTGCCGGACACTGGCTACCATCCGTTCCGAGATACTGATAAGGGCTTTCTCCTACAGGTGGCTCTTGGGCTCCATTTGAAAGACCTGGCCACGGCCTCGGGGTTCGCAGAGAACGTGGCCCTATATAAGCGGCACTTCCGCAGCTTCCAGGAGAAATTTGCTTACGATGATTATTTAGCAAGCTTGCAGCTGAAACTTCTGACCAACTTTAGCATTCTGCATGACGGCCCGGACTCGGACTTTGATGACGAGGAGTTTGGCAATTTTGTCGGCACTTCCTACGATTGACACTATTTGCAATGAGTTTCGCCACAGTTTGCTGACTCTTTAATCTATGTTACATAATTCATAACTACCCCTTCCCCTTTTCAATCCACTTCTTAATCTCCTTCCTCACCTCTTCTTCTTATAGTACATCTTCTGGATCAATGGGTGGTGTTCCTTGAGCTCCTTGTTCTTGCTCTTGTTGTACTCAATGTAGGCCATGTCCTCACCACCAGCTAAACCTGCAAGAGAGCCAGGTGCACGTGATGCACTGCTCCCGTTGAAGTTGTGCCGCTTGTCCTTTGCAAAGTTGGTTCCCTCGTCATCGCCAACCTCAACGCCGGCTGCGTCTTCGTTTTTCAAGAGAACCTGCTGTAACAATTCTCGTCTTTCTCTGGCTGACGAGTATGCTAAGTCTGGAAGCTGCGACATGCCACTCAAGTGCGTGATCACTTTGAACGCATACCCTTGGTCAACCAAGAATGCTTGTCTCTTGGTGGAGTAGTACATTTCCTGGGTATCCTTGGACACCAACGAGTAGAAGAAGGCATTGAAACCCTCATCGTTACGTCTTTTGGCTCGAAGAATCCGGCCAAGTCGTTGTGCCTCTTGTCTTCTGGAACCGTAATGCGAAGAGATCTGGATCAAACACGTGGCTTCGGGTAAATCGATGGAGGTGTCTCCAACTTTGGATAAGAAGATGGTGTTGACCTGGTCGTTGTGTTGGAAGTTCTGTAAGATGGTCATTCTCTCTTGTTGTGGAGTAGCACCGTAAATGAACGGCTTGCTCAACTTCAATGCATACTCTTGTAAGGCGTACACATTGTCGCTGAACACAATGATCTTGTCTCCTCTCTTCTCATGGTAGTGGATCAAAAACTGGCATGCCTGGAACTTGGTGGGGTTCATGATGTAGAGTAACATTCTCTTACGTGCACTTTCACGTAAATACTCCTGGTAAAACTCTGCGGTCATGGGACACCACACCTCTGCACATTGGACATTGGCAATGTGGCCCTTTTGGGCGAGCTCCATCCAGTTGGCTTCGTACAACTTGGGCCCAATCAAGAAATTCAAATCGTAAATCTTCTCGTCTTCACGCACCAATGTGGCAGTAAGCCCCAACTTGGCATGTGCTGCAATGGTACTCACGACTCTTCTAAACATGGCTGCAGGCACCACGTGCACCTCGTCCAAAATAATGAAACCCCATTCTCTTCCGGTCAAGAAATCCATGACCTTCTGCGAGTCGTGCGATCTGTTTCTGGTGTTGGCCACCATGGAATATGTGGACACCACCAAACCTGCTTCACTGGAGAACATCTCCTTATTCTCCGACGTGAACACAGCAACGTTTTCGGGTTGGATGGTACACCACTGTAAAAACTGCTGTCTCCACTGCATCACCGACACAGAAGATGTGCAGAGGACAATCACCGACTTTTTGATGGTGCAGGCAGCGGTGATCCCCACCAAGGTTTTTCCAGCTCCACAGGGCAACACAATGACCCCCGACCGGGCTCTTCCGTTACCAAACATCTTGGACAAGGATTTTTCCTGGTACGGTCTGATCTGCGTGGAAGGCTTCAAGTCGATCTCAAGGTTTGCGTTCAGATGGTCGTTCCTGAAATCGTACTCCTCCAAGACCGGGTAGTCGATCTCGTTACACCGTTTCTTGACCACCTCCACCGAGTCACTGGCAATCTCGAACGAGTGCACCTTATCCAAACCATCATCATCGTCGTCCTCAGCTTTCTTGCCCACAACCGAGGCGAAAATGTCATCCACCTTATCCAGACCGGCCTTTTCCGCATTGGGAGCTTTTGAAGTGCCCGGAATCACCAAATCTCCTTTATTGGGAGCATCAGCCATGGTAAGACCCTTTTCAGCCTCAGATGCGTCCGATGAAACCACACGAAGGGGTCCTATGACTGGATCCCTCAATAATACCTGTAAAGTATCAGCCTGGGTACTCTCCATGAAATACTTGTTGTGCTTTAACACAAGCTTAACCTTTCCAATATTCTCAGTGGCATCCCGAATGAACTTGAGAAACGACTCCGGAACAGGTGTCTTGGAAAGTCTCGTCAATACAGAGATGATATCATCCGTCTCCAACCCCACCGACACTGCACCATTAAGTGAGTAGGACGTGATGGCGTACTCGTGGATATGAGAGGGTCTAGAGCGAGGTTCAGCCACCGTGATCAAGAAATCCTGTGCTTGCTCCGCCAAAGGCGAAAACGACTCCAAGAATATCCGTCCATCACTTGGAGAGATCCACACCGGCCGCGAAAAGTGGTCCGGCTTGAGTTTCAAGTACAGGAAATCCAGCCTGCCAAACACTTTAGATACCGCATCCGGAACGTAATCTTGTGGAGCATCTGCATTGCTCACCTCTATAAACTCGTCCTCATCCAAGTTTTCATCCGAAAGCATCTCATTGATATGATTGGTTGCATCATCATATCTCTGTCTTTTTACAGCTGCTTCTTGGAGACCAGAAGGTTCGGGTCTTTTACGGGTGGCAACAGGCTCAGGGATTTGCTGAGTCCCGGCTCGTTTGGGTTTGGCCGCAGGTTTGCGCTTGGGACGTTGGCCATATGCATGGTCGTCGTCCTTGGCCTTGTAGTTGCCATCCTGCGAGTTGTCGGAGTCGACGTCGGAGTAGTTTCCCCTTTCTAACTCGGCGTAGTTGACTCTTGCCATTGGCTGTGGAGAATGTGAAGGTGAGGGAGAAGTAGAGGTGTGATGGTGTGCAGGCGCGCGATCAATGGTAGACTTCGTAACATCTTCTGTCAGATAAACTCCTTAGATCAAAAAGTGTAAAAATGACTTAATAGTCGTAAAGACTGTATATAAGAATATATATAAAAAAATATGTTTTGAATAGTTCTAGAAAGTCTTGGTGGTCCGAAAAGCGGTGTGGAAAGGTGAATAGTTGGACCCCTCGGAATAGGAGAGCGCAGTCGGAATTGGCCAGCTCATAAGGACTAAAAGAACATCCACGGTATTTTTTTTGATTCAAAAATACATATTCTTGATATCCGGAATTCCAGCATTCCAAATATCTTATTTTCATAAACCTTCTATGAAAAAAAAGTGGCTTTGCGTTGGGCTTTTTTGTCCTGGGGTAGCCTGGTGTACGGGTGTGGAGTCGCAGCCAGGCCCCAATTCCGAGGGCCCTTTACTCCTGGTCCAAACGTTTGCACCCAAATCCAAGATATCCACTCTGACCATAGAAAGAGACCGGTAAACAGTAAATGTGACCTGATAAAATGATATAATTTAAAGTCAAAATATATTATCTACCACTCCACCCACTCGGCTCTTCTGAACTCTTCTAAACTCCCATACCAAAAGATTCTCATTGATACCAAATGCCAAGGACCCATTGATTTTTGAACGAACTCATTAAAAAGTATTTTAATAATTTTCATTCTAAATGATAATTTCCGTTCCCATTTGTCAACAGTTTTTCCTGGATTTTGGGATATCCTCTACCTTTTAATCACCAGAATAGGCAAAGTAGTAGAATAGCAAATGGAATAGCTCATAGATTATGAAAAAAAAAATATCGAAAATAATAGTCTTATTGAAAAAATAGTCTTATTGAAATCCTAGTCTTTTCTTATAGTCTTTTCTTATAAGCAGAGAGTCAGAGAGTCAGAGAGTCAGAGAGTCAGAGAGTCAGAGAGTCAGTCATGGTTATAGTCTACTCAGGAGAGAGCAGTGATGACTAATACTGGACATGGACTCTGGGATAAAAATCCTACTGTTTTAAACTTCTACGAATTGTATTTAATCCGTTTTCAATAATAGACCTAGAGATGATACTAAAAAAACTGCTCTTCGTTTTCCATCTCTATGCCAATCCTGATACTACTTATACTGTCACGTGTCTAGTACCGTAATAGTAGTAATGTAGTAATGTAGTGTAATAGTAGTAATGTAGTAATGTAGTGTAATGTAGTGTAATGTAGTGATATAGTGTAATGTAGTGATATAATACTCTTCTCTATTGAGACCAAACTCCTGCCAATTCCAATCTGTTAAGAATTTTCTATCCAAATTAAATGACTCTGCTCTCTTTTCATTCTCTCCAAAATTATCCAGATTATCCAGATTATCCATATTATCCAGAATATCCAGAATTATACATCTTGTCCAGAACTCTTTGAACTCTATCAACTGCTATCTAATAACAGTAATTATAGTACCAGTGATTATAGTAACAGTAGTATACACGTTGTTATAGATTACTACAGAATTAAATAGTCATAGATACTATGACATGCTATTAGTCGGTGAACTTGTAGGAACCAGACGTCATGGTGATGGAACCACCCTTGTAGGAACCCTTCTTCATCTTGTTCTTGTTCTTGGTGAAGTCCTTGCCCCGCACCTGCATCAACTTCTCGTTGGCCATCTCGCCCCACGTACCTGCTGCACCTTTGTATGTGTTGTCTTGAAGAGCTCCGGCTTCAAACAGGATTTTGGACCGGTCGATCCGGGAGAAATGCTTTCTTTGGCCGGCTCCTAGTTCCGCCTCGGGTGTGGCTGGGATGTGCTCGACTTGCTTGGAGGAAACCTCTGGCTCAGTCTTTTGCTTTTTGGACGCTGAGTCAGTGGAGTCCAGTTTTCTCTTCACTTGTTTGGATTCAGAAGACTCGGAATCGGAATCGGAATCGGAATCGGAATCGGAATCGGAATCGGAGTCGGAATCGGAGTCGGAATCGGAGTCGGAGTCGGAATCGGAGTCGGAATCGGAACTGGAGCTAGAATCAGAACTGGAGCTAGAATCGGAAGAGTCTGAGCTCGATTTCGAACCTTCTTTTTTGTTGGAATCAGAATCGGAATCAGAGTCACTGGAGTCAGAGTCCGAGCTCGAACTAGAGTCAGAACTAGAGCTAGAGTCAGAACTAGAGCTAGAACTAGAACTAGAACTAGAACTAGAACTAGAACTAGAAGACTTGGCCTCGACTTGTTTTGCTTCTTTGGTTTCCGACTCGGCATCGCTAATGGAGTCTGTCTTGGAGTGCAAGTCACTATCGCTCTCCGAGTCAGAGGAACTGGAGTCTGAGTCGTCATCGCTCTCAGTGTCAGCCTCGGAACCAGAGCTAGAATCCGAGTCTGAGTCTGAGCTAGAATCCGAGCTGGAACTATCAGAATCCGAAGTGGAGGCCGAAGTGGAGGCCGAGCTGGAGGTCTTGGGGTCAGACAATAACGTCTGCAACGATCCTTCTACCGAGGGCAAGGAAATGCTCTCCTTGTCAAGGTAGTCCTTCAAGTACTTGCGGGTTTTCTTGAGGTCATCGTTGGACTCAAGGTACTTGGCAATGTACGCCAAAACGGTCTCTTTGCTAGCCATGGCTATGGATTCGATGAGCAGCGATGGTTTTTTTCGAAAGTATCGCGGTCACATGCGCGATGCCTCATCCCAAGCCTCACTGTAGACACTAGTGTATCATAGTACTATTAGATCCTGGACCCATGCCCGACTATAAAGCCTACCTGTATAATGCCATAAGTTTTCAACTACTTATTCGTTTCACGTATTGTATTAGAATGAGAATGGCGGTGGTGTTAGCTTCGGAACTGCTGTATCAGATGTGGTGTTATATGTAGGTATACGTACCCATTTCTCCCATGGGCACACCAAAACTCTGGGAAAAAAAAAATACTACTAAACCTCCAAATGATAATGATACGGGATTAAGATCAATTGACTCAGTCAATGACTTCTTAGCTGCACCAAAAGGAACCAATGACCATCTCAGAAGAGTCTCACCTTCCAAAGATGTACTATAATCTCGTACCCACTCCTCAGTAGTAATTAATGAAGCAGTGTAGGGCCGTAGTAAATAGACAGTACTGGTATTTTCAAGTAGTAGATTAAAAACCATCAATCTACACTAATAATAAATACACATCCCCACATTAAGTACTGACTAGTCCTCAGTGTACAGTGCAGTACCCTAGTCATCTGTAGTCCACTACTCTATTTTCTTCACAATAGTAGTAAAAGGGAAAAAACATATACTGTAATATCCTCTACAGCACTATACTCTCCAGTAGTCTCCAGTACTATATTCTACTCTACTCCAGTGTATTCTCCTCTACTATCCTATGCAGTACTCTACTGTGTAGACCAAGCAGAGTACAGATGACATTCATGATACACTTGTACTTTCCCTTCTTCATTTTTTCTATACGACTCAAAGTACTAGTTGGATTAGTGGTAGGTGGTAGTGCACTCTTACCGGAAAAGGGAAAAAGGGAGAGAGGTTCTAGTGGAAAGTCCGTCATGTTAGATGGTTCGGAGTTAGAACACGGTGATTAGTTTCAAAATTTTTCGGAGCTTCTCTATACTATTGCATGTGATAAAGCATGTGATAATCTTGTCAAATCAAGCAATATGTATGACTATTCTGTGGACAGTTTAATCCTTATGGATCCAGTTGTACATAATGCAGTTTTTAAGATTTACTTGTTCACCAAAATCTAGGAGATAATTTGTAATGAAAATGAATGAACGTTGTTAAATTCTTGGCACGGGATTCGTTTTTAAAAACTTATTTCTAATTAAAATTAGACTTTAATGGTGTTTATATTCAGAAACCAGTAAAGTCCGGTGGTTTAAGGTCCTCAAAGCGGAATCCAGGGCTGGGAAAAAGAGTTCCGCTTTGCATCCAGGTGATTTTTATAGCCAGGTGATTTTTATAGCCAGGTATTTTTATAGCCAGGTATTTTTATAGCGGTGATCGTTATTGTAAGATATGTAGTGGTTAAATCCAGGACTGATGCCAGGTCCGCTAGTAGTTACTTATTTTCTTATTTGCTCGTGTGGTGTACTCTCGATCTACAGGACTGGTCAACTATAGTAACTATGTATTTTTTTACTGGCTTTCACATCTTGTATGTAGCTAAGTACTGAATTTAAGGAATACATGAGTACAGTACTTGTGGTGGAGTGAACGCTTAATTATAACAGTATAGGTAATCCTAGAGCTTTGGAGTAGGATAAGAAACAGTTTAATCCAGTTTATTTCCTGGTTCAATTTCCCGACTTATCAGCCAAGCAGTCCGCCCAATCAGAGACATTAATTGTCTTTAAATAAATGTTTGAATAAGGGAATAGTCTTGTTTATTTGGTCTCTAACCACTATTCATATACTGACTATTTCCGTATAGTAGTACATACAAGTGTAGTAGTACTGAATGCATTACACGGGTCTTTTATGAGACTCATGATAGAATTTCTCCATAGATGGTGATACATACACAGAAATAACAATCCTCTTCCCAGAACCTTGGCTTAGATCTTGGGCTTGGGCCGGTCGTACCAGTACGCATTGTCCTCATCGCCAGCCTTGACAAATTTGAACATTTCATCCACCATCTGTTGCGGCTGATCCTTAAACTTGACTTCCGGGAAATTGGGCCTGTTTTCTTCAAGAAAAGTGGCTCTTTTTCTTGTATAATCCATGATCATGTCCACTGCTCCATTGACATTCTGCGCATGGGCCATATGGTCACCCTCCAATTCAGTATGGTCGAATAAATGGGCCGGGATATGCTTCTGCATAAATCCCAACGAGTCCGGGTGGTTCCATTGGGCTTCTGTTCCAATTACCACAAGGTAAGGCACCTGTAAATGTGCCAAAGCCGACATGCCATACTGGAGGAAAAAGATCGCTCCTAAGTACACCGACATCTGCGCTCTCTTGGTGGTTTTGGTCTTGTACCTACCATTGTCACTGTACACCTCGTCCGCCATGAACGCATCCAAAACCTGAGGGTCAAGGGTCTTGTAGAAACTGGCTTTTTTGAAAAATAGGTCCATCTCTTTCTTGCATCCAAAGTCGTCCACAAGTATCCGCTCCAACTTGCGCACCCTCTGTAAGAAGAAGTCCCTGACGTCTGGGTCAAAGTAAATCACCGGCTCCACGGCAATACACGAGTCGAAAAGTGAAGGCTCCAATGCAGCTGCATACGTCACGTGGTACCCTCCCATAGAGTGGCCCACCAAGATATTACGAGTGTAAGCATTGGGTGCAAAATCGCCCGTTGTAAGGGCTTCATGCTTGACCACCTCGATCAAGTCCTTAGCTCCATCTCTCCAGTCATAAGCCCATGAAAGCTTCTCCTTATTCAAAAGCCCGGAATCTCCATGTCCTGCTGCATCCACGGAAACCACTGCCCCGATATTCCATGACTCGGCCTTGCTTCTCTTGAAGAGCTCTTCAATGTGCACTCTCCAAATACTCTTGTTCATGCCTGTACCATGAGCAAAGATGAAGTTGAATTTGGTAGTTTCGGGAGGAACGGGTGTTTCGTTAGTGAACTTCAAGTACGCAATGTCAAGCCGATCCGATGCCGAGACTGTGGACCCAGTTCCTCTAGGCCAAGCAGCACGAGTCACTTTATTCTCCACCAACATTCTTAGGAATTGTGTGTAGTGAAATGAGTTGTAGAATTGATAAATACGAGACAAATACAAGACAATTTCAAGACAATTTCAAGACAATTCCAAGACAATTTCAAGATAAATAAAAGACAATTCCAAGACAATTCCAAGACAATTCCAAGACAAATAAAAGACAAATAAAAGATAAATAAAAGACAAATAAAAGACTATTCCAAGACAACAATTGAAACTTATACAATTGGCCGTGTGATACTCTATGGATCTGAATCTGTCTAATCTGTCTAAAGTGTCCAGCTTATCCAATACTTTTTCTGTCGATTTTCCAGTTTGTCTTTTTGCTTATCAGTATATTCTGCCCAACTATTGTCTTCCTTATTATTTAAAACTAGTAGATATCCAGCAGATTGGCCCTTGGATAGATGTTTGAGATCGCGAATCTAAAACACTGTGGGGAAATAGCGTCGGCCTGCACATGGCTCTTCCTCGGTTGGCTCTCCACCTTCTCCTCCCAGATCGGGGGATGCACGTGCCAGGCCTTGGTGGGGGTTTTTTTTGGGGGGTCTTAACGGTTAGGAGCCCTGAAAATGAAAACAGAAGTATGTATATGGGATATAAAATCTGGTGGTTATGACTTGGTCCGTATACTATGGCACAGTGCATATTTACACGTTATGACCTTGTATACGGGCCATTTCGAGTGGGATTTGGATGCAAGAAAAAGCGTCTGGATCTGGCTTGTTCGGGCTATATTCTGGTCCTTATGTATAGTCTCCAAAACCACTCGCTCCATAAATCAACCCGGACCCTTTTTTTCGATTTCTTTAGACTGCAAAATGTCTGGTGAGGGACTCACTTACTCACTCTAGTTTGAGTCGCACCTCTTCTTACCGCGCCTGAAAAACTTAGACCACGGCATCAGATTCGCCTCATCACATCATCTCCAGGTCTATTCCAACCACGGAAAATCATTTTATCCGTGATTTGGTCTGAACTGAAACCTTATAGATTCAATCCTGCATCCAACCCACGTCTCTCTAGTCTGCTAGTTCCATCTAGTTCTACCTCCACATGTGCAAACCACAATTGCTAAGGACCGTGCTGCAAGTCCGACAATGGAGACGGCAGTTACTCTTAAATAACAAGAGCGTGGGATTCGTCCCCACCATGGGTGCCCTACATGCTGGCCATTGTCATTTGATCGAGACCAGTATGCAAGAAAATGACCATACCATGGTGTCCATCTTCGTCAACCCATCGCAATTTGCTCCCCATGAAGATTTGGACTCTTATCCAAGAACCTTGGAAACAGATTTGCAGGTGTTGGAAACGTCTTTTGGGGAAAAAAAGGTGGATGCCGTGTTCCTCCCAAAAGTCTCGGACTTATACCCTTCTGGGGTCGTGCTAGATGTGCAACACCAGAAAGGAGCCTTTGTGACTGTTCATGGAAGTTCCGAACAACTTGAAGGTGCCCGGAGACCCGGTTTTTTCCGGGGCGTGGCCACTGTGGTCACCAAATTGTTGAATATCGTGACCCCGGACAATGTATACTTTGGACAGAAAGATGCTCAGCAGTGCGTGGTGATTAAGAACTTGGTCAAGGACTTGATGATCAACACCAATGTTCGGATCTTGGAGACTTTCCGTGAACCCAATGGCTTGGCCTTGCTGTCCCGGAATGCATACTTGTCCAACGAAACAAAAGAGGAGAGCAGCTTGATCTTCCGGGGTTTGAGTGCAGGAAAGGCCAAGTTCCAAGAACTCTGCTTGTCCCAAACTCCCGTTTCTTCTGCCCACATTCTTGCAGCCATTAATGAGGTATATTCATCTGCCCCCAGCACCTGGAATTTGGAATATTTGGCTGTTTCCCACCCAGAAACCCTTGACGACTTGGAATTCGTGTCACCTGAGATTGGAGCCACCATCTCTGTGGCTTATACGGTGCCCAAGGCCGATGGAGGAGAATGCAGGCTCATCGATAATATTCAACTTCTTTAATGGTCTTGTATATAGAAAGAAATCGAAGATATCGGAAAAAAACGTCCCCAGAGTGTTCCTAATATTGGCTGATCTTAAAGCTAGAATTTGCGAGGCTTGAACCTTGGGGTCTTGTTCTGAACAGAAGTCTTTGGATTCTCCATCTGGGTTTCCCGTTTGGGCTCCATGGACCGCTCCAAATCATTGGCATCCACAATCTTAAGTCCTCTCTCCATCTCCAACTCCTTCCGCACCCTTGCACTCACTCCATAGAAAATGTAGCCATACTCCAAGAGCCACTCCGGCTCCACGGCAGTCACACACTGCATGTACTCTTTCTTGGTCAACACAAGCTCATCATAAATCACATACAGCGGGCTCAAGCTGGCACTGCCCACCAACGCCGAAGTGGGGTGGAGGTACATAGACATGGCCGGTTGTCTCATGTTGGAGTACTCGGCTCTACCTCCTCCACCACCTCCCATCTTCACCAATGTAGCCAGCTGATGGTAGTATGCAGCGCAGATACACCTGCGGATATCCACATCGGACTTGGCCTTGACGATGGGGTAGTTTGCTTTCTTCATTATGAGCATGAGCTGGTTGCGCACCTCTTTGGCCCTTAACAATGACTTGTGCTGGACGAAGTTGCGGCTACTCCAAGCTGCCAATTTAGCCAGGTGTTTACCCAGCATTCCCAGGGTCTGGTTCTTGGCCTGGTTCTTGGCCCGTTGTTCCCATTGCGTGTACACATTAAGCAAGGTGAGGTGATCCAGGTCGGCCACCAGGAATTTCTCTCTCATGGCATCAGCTTCATCAGCCCGTTCCTTGGGCCGGACAAACACACTGGGAACAGAGAGCATCGACACAATCGTAAGGATTTCTAGCGAACATGCAAACCTTTGTTGGCACGATAAGATGATGACCTTGGCAAGCGTGGGTTCCATGGGAAACGAGCTCATTTGCTTGCCCAAGTCCGTCAAATCACCATCTTTAGTAAGTGCTCCCATGGCCCATAACTCGTATAGAGAGCAGCTGAGAAGATCCAGAGGCGGAGCGTCTAGAAAGGGAAAACTCAAGATATCGTTGACCTTGAGACTTTTAAGAAGAAGCATCACCGATGAGAGATTGGTTCTCTGAATCTCGGGGATCGGTTGGGCATAGATATGCTCTGCACTGGCTGCACTTTCGGTGTATAAACGGTAAGCCAAACCAGGGCCAGTTCTTCCTGCTCTTCCGCTTCTTTGCTGGGCATTGGCCTGTGAAACAGGAACAACTTGTAAAGCATCCATACCTAATTTAGGGTTGAAGAGCTTCATCTTCATCAAGCCACAGTCCATCACGTACTTGATACCGTCCACAGTCAACGAAGTCTCTGCGATGTTGGTGGCCACAATCACCTTTCTCCTCTCGTGGCTTTGCTTGGTGAAGATCTTCTTCTGGAGGTCTGCAGGAAGCGTGGAGTAAATGGGGTACACGTCCAAAGGTGGAGGGTTTTCTAAAAGAGCCAATTTCTCCTGGATAAGTTCGCATGTGGCCTCGATATCCTCTTGGCCTGTCATGAACACCAAGACATCTCCATCGCCCTTTTTGTTGGCTAGGTGGACGGTCACCACTTGCTTCACTGCAGTCTCCACATAGTCCATGCACCCGGACTTGGCGTAAAAAACGTCCACGGGGAAAGTACGCCCTGGAATAAAGTATTTGGGGGCATTTCCAAAGAATCGGACAAACCGGTCGGAATTCATCGTGGCACTGGTGACAATGAGCTTGAGGTCTCTCCGACGCCGGAGAAGTGTCCGGAAAAGACCCAAAAGAACGTCGGTGTTTAAAGACCGCTCATGGGCCTCGTCCATGATCACACACGAGTAATGCTCCAAATCTGGGTCCTCGAGCATTTCTCGTAGTAAGATACCTTCTGTCATGAACTTGATGCGGGTCTTGCGTTGGGACGTTTTATCTTCAAACCGGATGGTATATCCAACGTCTTCTCCCAATTTGCAGCCCACTTCCTCCGAAACTCTCTTGGCTACTGACATTGCAGCCACACGCCTTGGTTGGGTGCAGGCCACCATGAGCCTAGACCCGTCTTTGTCCACGTTTTTGGTCATGCCTTCCTCGTATAGAAATTGAGCAATCTGGGTTGTTTTTCCTGACCCTGTTTCTCCCACAATCACCACGATTTGGTTATCGTTGATCATCTGAAGAATCTCGGCCCGGGCCTTGTATGCAGGTAATGATTGTCTCTGTTGCTGGATTTCTTCAAACGAGTAATCTTGAGAGTCCTCTTTAGCTTCATCTTTAGCATCCTCTTTGCTATCTGCTTTGTCATTGGTCTGTAGCGGGTTTTTGGCCTCGTAGACCCGCTCTTTGGCCTGCTGCGCCCGTTCCTTCTTCTCCTTGCGGTCCTTCACAATAAAACTTCCGTTCCGAGCCGTCTTGGCCAACTCAGACTCCGGGTCCTTAATAGGGTCGATTGTGGAGGTGGTTTTCCGTGCACTGGAGTCGAATTGGAGCGTAAGGTGTTGTTCAGAGCCCTTCAAGAAGGTGGGGACGATGAAGTGGGGGATGATGGGTATAGAAGCCCTGGTCTGGTTCTCGGAATGGTCAAAATCAATGTAGTTTCCATGCCGGTCGAAACCTCCGCCATTGCCTTGAGGTCTGGCTTGTTTCTTGGACCTAGGCTTGTAGTCGTTTTCTAGGTCCAAATACTGCTCCACATCTGCCGTGGGATTGTCCTCTATATTGTACCATTCACGGTCATTTTCAAGATCTGCTTCGGGATCTGAACCCACTGACTCAGTTTCAGATGAATTGGGGGCCTCCACCTCTGGTATGTCTTGAGACGTCTCTGAGACCATTTGCTCCCCAGGTCCTAGGCCACCAGAGCCCAAACTTTGTTGGTGTAGTGACGTAAATGACAGTTTTGCGTTGTTTTCATTTAAATCTGAATTTGGCGCTGTTTTTTTCAAGCCAACATCGTCGTTTTCGGGCCCTGGTCCCATATCTTCCTTCAACCGGCGAGCATCGGCCTTTTTGATCTTCTTGAAGGAGATTTTTTTGACTGGTTTCGAACGAGTCTCAGCCTCTAAATCCTCTAGCATCGGTACGTCTTCCTGGAGATCATCATAGTCCATAGCAAGTGGTTTGCGTTTTTCCTTCGTAGGATCTCGAGTAGTAGTCTTTATGCCAGCAGTACTGGAGGATTTGGGGCGGTTTTTCTCGGAAAAAAGCAACGCCTTGGGTTTCCCACCCTCTGAATCCATTTCCTTCTCCAACTCGCCGATATTGTCATTGATAAACACATAAAGCATCTTGGAGAGCGACTCAGGAAAGCCTAATGCTTTGGTGGCAGCACAGAAGGCCTCCTTGGTGGAGTTGTGTTTATAAAATTGCACGGTTACATGCAGGAGGTTTTCCAGTATATCTCTATTGAGTCCATCGGATAGCTCAGCACTTAGTCTGCGTAGAGCCATTGCCTATACACTTGTAGATGGAGTACTGCTTGAGTGAGGGTGTGTGCAGTGCCTGGACATGTCGTCGCGGACTTCCAAATCTGGGGTCTCATCAGAGAGAAAGACCCATCAGACCCATTAATAACTGACACGTATATGAAACATATGAAACATACATGAAACATACATGAAACATACATGAAACATATATGAACCTCTGAACCCCTGAACCCCTGAACCCCTGAACCCCTGAAACTCTGAAACTCTGGAACTCACCTGAAACTCCAGAATAATACATTTACCTAAAACAAACATCCAACTCCAGGCTAACACCAAATGTCGCTTGCTCTAAGACGGAGCTTATACTTCAAGTATGCCTTGACGGCAGTCTACAGAATGTCGCCAGTTCCTACCAATGCCCGAGAAGTGGAATTCATTCACCAGAGCTTTAGGAAGGTGGCACCCATCGAGTACTTTTTCATCGAGCAGGCTTCGGCATCAGAACAGAATCTTTATAGGCAGAACCTCACGGTGGTGTTCAGTTCATGGGACCATGGGTCACTACTCAATCAGCATCAGCCAATTGGAGAAGGCCAAGGACATTTGGTTGGGTTGGCTAGTCACTTGGACCAACGTCAGCAAGAGCTACGGGCTTTTCTACTATCCGTGTGTGGGCTTCCTCGATACTCGTACATTGAAGATGACGAAATGTATATGGCAGGCAAGACGGAGATCCGCTTCAAACACACCCTAGCCAAGGACTATACTGGCACTTATACCATGAGCCCGTCCACGGAAGCCAATCCGTTTTTCACCATGCAGAGTGAAAACCCCATTGACGAAATCATTCCTCTTTTGCGGCAAAACTTCCAAAAAATCCAAAAGTTGGTGCCATTATCTGTGAGGGCAGGTATTCCGAATCACCTCAAGCCAAGCCACTCCCCGGATGTCGCTACGAATTTGAGCCCAAATTCAGAAATCTCTTTGTCTGCTCTTAGCGACTTAGACCGTGACTTGAACAAAGACCTAGGTATCACGAAGCCAGCAAAGGCCTCCAAGAATTTCAACGGCTTCCACATATAGTCAACTCATTTTAAATCTCAACTCATTTTAAATCTCAACTCTTCACTCTCAACTCTTGATTCTCAACTCTTCTCAACTCTTTAACTCTCCTTCTCCACGATGGCCAAGTCTTGTTGTACCACATCATTAAGATAACTGAGCCCCACCTGCTGCTTGTAGAGAATCTTGGTCAAGCTCTGGATGATCTGGTCGGTTTGGTTGGCGGGGTCCTGCAGGCTGGCCGGGTCGTCGCTGGTGATGTTACTCAAGCCACCGTTCATCTTGTTGATGGACGTCTCGAGATGAGACGACAAGTCTTCGCTTCTCTCCTTCAAAATAGCAAGGCGGGCAAAAAGATCGCTCAAATTGCCACCAGGGCCACTAGGGTCGCTCAACTTCGCATTCAACGTTTGGAACTGCTTCGACATCTCCTCTTCTTCCGGCAACAATGGGTATCCCTTGAGCTTCAAGACTGCCAAGGTGGTTGCCACGTTCAAAAGACGCTTGGAGAGCTTATTGTGGCGCACCTTGGCCTTCATCATGCGCGTGGTGGTGTCCAAGTCCCTTTGGGAGGATAATTGGATCAGCTTCTCGTGGATGTTGTTGAGGAGCACCCGTGACTTGGCCACCTGTTCCAATTGCACCTCCACTCTCTGGGCCACTTCCGTGAACAGGGTAACTTTCACGGGGTAGTGGTAAGGCGACGGCCTGGCAGCCATGGCTTTTTCCCAATCTTCCGGAGATTCATTTTGAGGCCGGGGCTGTTGTAAGAGGTAATTGATTTCCTGCTCACTGAACTTGTTGAACACGTGAGATGTCAACGCGGACTTGGGCGAGTTGGGGTTCCACTGGTCCTTCAACTTGGCCAACTGGTCGTTGATGGTGGGCGTATACTTCGTAGTGTTCTGTGCAGACTGCACACTGGCCGTGATTTTGTCATGTAAGGAAGAGGGGCCGTTCTGGGCCGTGTTTTGTTGGGTGTTGGACCAGCCAAAGGACGGTTGGGCTGAGTTGTTCTGGGATGCGGAACTCTGATTGGCTGGAGTTGCATTGAATTGGTTTTGATTCTGGTTCTGGTTTTGAGTGTTTCCAAAGAGTCCTGGCCCTGTAGAATTGGCATTGTTGCCGAATAATCCACCACTTTGGGTCGCCTGCGTATTGTTGCTTCCAAAAAGACCTCCTGACGGAGCAGCAGGCTTGGAGAAAAGGCCCCCGGAAGTGTTGTTTTGCGCTGTGGATGACCCGAATAGTCCTCCTGTGGCCGGTTGGCTCTGCTGCAGGTTTGAGCCTCCAAAGAGTCCGCCTGAAGGTTGCTGCGTGGAGTTTGAAGACCCAAATAGTCCGCCTGTGGAGGGTTTTGGAGCCGTTGAACCAAATAGTCCGCCTGTAGAAGGCTGAGCGTTGGAATTGGGTGCCCCAAAAAGTCCTCCGGATGGTGCCTGAGCGGAGGACGTGTTGTTTTGTCCAAAAAGGCCACCAGATGCAGGCTGTGTAGTAGGATTATTGTTCTGTCCAAAAAGGCCGCCACCTGAGGGGGCGTTTCCAAAGGAGGATGTAGTGTTTGGTTTGCCAAAGAGAGATCCATTGGTGGATGTGTTTTGGTTGGCAGTGTTGCCGAAAAGAGACGAGCTGGTGCCATTTGTAGCCAGAGCATTGCCGAAAAGTCCAGACAGTGTGTTTGCAGATGCAGTATTGCCGAATCCGGTGTTTCCAGAGTTGGTAGCTCCAAATCCAGTACTACCGGAATTAGTAGCTCCAAATCCAGTGTTACCCGAATTGGTAGCTCCAAATCCAGTGTTTCCAGTAGTAGGATTGCCGAAACCAGAATTTCCAGGCGGATTGGAAGAGGCTCCAAATCCAGTAGAATTGCCGAATCCAGAGGCGGCTGGCTTGGCGGTGGAATTGGCACCGAAAGCAAAGCCTGAGCCTGAAGCTCCATTTGCAGGGTTAGATGCAGAGCCCGAGCCAAATTGAAATCCTGCAGGCTTGGCGGGCTGGGAATTGCCAAACATCCCCGATCCGGTGGCTGTATTAGACGCTCCAAACATAGTCACGAGAGGAGAACACTAGCTATGGAGCGATGTTTTTTGCGCGGTGGATTAAACCCTTGATGGGTCGGTACGCGCACGCCCAGATCTGGGTATAGATTGTGCTGGTATCATAATAAGAGAATTATAGATGGTGAGATTGAAATTGTAGTTGTTACAAGTTATAAGTGAATGTAGAAATTTACATGTGGGTTATGAATGTGATTTCTGAAGTAGTGTCTATATATCTTCCTGTATACTACATGGGGTGGTCTTGATGATGATATTGGAGCGTTACTATGAGATGTACCACTAGGGCATAGATGCAGAGGCAGAACAATGGATTTCTAAACGAGCAAAGAGCCATTATTTTTGTTCAGCGGAGCTCTTTTCAAGGAACTCCTTGGCGGCGGTCTTGTCGTACCCAGTACCGGAGTAGATACGGCTAGAGGCCGAGTGGATCTGGTTCTCCACGCCCGGAATCTTCTTCTCCACCTTCATGTTGTCAAACACACACTTGTTGAAAATCTTCTCCGTGGCCCTACAGCTGCCCATTCTCTGGTTCTCCTGCTCAAGACACTCATAGTGCAACTTGAACTCGTCGAAACAGTGCTTGTTGATATCCTTCAACACGGAAATGGCACACCGCGTAACCCTGCGTCCTTCTTTCAAGCATTCAATGGTACCTCCGTTGTGTTCATCTTTGCACAACATAAAGTCATCGTTATAAGGTTTGCAGATGGAGCCAATGAAGTATGATGCACTTAAGAGAGGTGCGGAAGTGGCACCCACCTCCTCGACCTCTGGGATGTCCTTGGGTAATTCGTTTTTGTCGACATTTTCCCAGTTTTGCTCGCCCAAGAGAAACTTGCCAAGGCCCATATTTGGAGATTTTGTGGGGGTATGGACGTACTATGGGTATAGGTGAGCGTGCTGGGTGAAGCTGTGGGTGGTGACTTTTTCCGCACGGTCGTGCGCGGGCCACCTCTGAGTAGCGGCCTAAGGGCCTTTTGTCGCGGTTTGGTTGGTGCCTGAGAATACGCGCGTACGCGTAAACGTCATCCTGTCTTGGGGTGTGATTCTGCCCACCAACAACCATTCCACCTTTTTTAATCTCTAATGTTTTCTCTTACCTTTTCACTGGTTTTTTCACTGGTTTTTTCACTGGCCTGTTTTTCCACGCGTTAGGCACTTGATGGCATCGGATGTGTGTCCCGTGACCCGGTACACGTGGAGAATGTCGAGTATAAGGCTGTTGTAGGTGGTAGGTGCCTTTTTGGCCAATACTAGGAGCTCGTCCAAGTACAGTTTGAACTCGTGTTTAAGGGAGAAGATCTTGGGCTCGAGTACCTTTTCAAATAAAGGACACGTGTGAGATTCAGAGACTTCCCCAACTCCATCGTTCTGTTGTTCTGTCAATGGATCTGTCCCGTGACCTAAATCCTTGGACTGGACCTGAGTAATCACAGAGTGAATCTTCGTTATGGATAAGTATAAAGTGGCCAAAGATCGGAGTTTTTCCGAAAGGTGGGCCGGATCGGAATCTGTCACATTAAGGCCTAGAAGTGTCTCAAAGCTAGCAGCTTGATCACTCAACAATATAATCAATTTGGTCTTGTTTTTAAGGAGATTGAGTCTCTTTTTATGCTGGATCACTTCATCCGCTAACAGCGATGAGTCCAGTAAATTATGGAGAGACGAGGCCAATACCGAGTTGAATTTCCCAATGTCTAGGGCAATCAAGTTGATGAGGCCCAAACAATCACTAATAGACTGGCCCAATTGGATAAAGTTGGTGTATTCATCATTCACCAAAGCAAGGAGGTCCAGGTTTAATGATGTAGAAAGATTGGTGAGGTCAGAGAGAAGGAGATCCAAAGACGTGTAGCGGTGATGCTTGGAGAGGAAGGCATCAGCGTCAAAGTGCAGGATATCGGAGAAGTCATCTCTGGTAATGTTTATAGGAAAGGGAAATGCCTCTCCAGAGGCACTGGGTTCATGCACTTGCATTGGGGCCAATTGTATGTCTTGGTGGTTTGGTTCTAGTGAATACAGCAGGTACAGTAGATAGAGTGAGAGGAGAGGAGAGGCAGTGAGGGCCGCGCACGTGATGCTCACCTTAGTGAGAGGAACAGCACACTCAGTGTCAGTGCATTTTTAGTAGCGCTCAGCAGCACTCAGTGCAGACTAAGAAGCCTTAGTAACCTTAGTAGCCAATAAGCTTGAGGCTTCAAAATTCCGAAAACGGCACTAAAAGCGACATTTTAAAAATTAAAAAAAAAACTACAGCTAGCTCCAAATTAGTCACTAACAATTCCGGGGCTTTTTTTCTTAAATAGCCTTTCCAGTTCAGAATAAACTTCCATCCGTCCTGTGTAGTCCCCCAAATCCGCCCCAAGATCTCATATTTTAACTACTGGACAATTAGCCGTGGATTCAGCGTAAACCAGTGCACCGGGAACACCAGGGCAGGGCGGATCAAAGAGGGCGAAAGCTATTTACAATGGTAAGGAAATTATCACCGGAGTTTAGCTTTTTGTTCATTCACTTACCCCAAAAACGTGGAAACAATAGAAATTGGACGGCTGAATGGGTTTCTCAAAACGGCACAATTGGGACCGGAAAAAAAAAAAAAAAAAGCGCGGGGCCGCGCACCCGTGCACCGCGAGCCTTTTTTTGAACGATCGACTCCTAAATACAATCTCTCAACCCAAGATTGTTTCATGCATGTTTAATCCGACATTCTTGAAATGCTCCCAACAGTGCTTTTTATATGGGGTCCTTATTGTCCTTTTTTAACTTACGCTTTCAAGCAGATCCTATAATGAATTTTCCACACATCTAGCAAAAATGGCATAAGACAATGAAGTCGCGATCCGGCGCAGTAAAAGACAAGTGGGTCATGGTCATGAGAATGCGGCTGAATTGATATCAGGCAATCTCAGGAGAGGCTGATGATGTAGGCGGTTAAGGTCTCTGACTTATTTTTGTATCAATTTTTCTAACGTCCCCTTTTTTTTTTTCTTTTTCCGTTTCTGACATTAAATCGTCTTGGCATGTGGCCATCTGGGCAGAAACAGCTACTGCATAACGCGCGTAAATGTTGGAAATTGCAGGATCTTGCGGCACTCGCTAGGAACATTGTGCATGAATTATAAGCCGACCTGCATGAAAATCCTGGCATGACCATTTTTGCAGATCCTTTTGGACAACTTCTGGGCCCATAAACAAACAGCATGAATGCCGTCTAGGGCACCCCCTAAAGATCCCCGATTTTTTTTACCTGGTGCACCTACTCCGAAAAGTCCCTTTCTTGGCTCTAGAGCCCCCAATGCGTTCTCTCCGAAGACATGCAAAAGCCTCTTTCTTTCTATGCAGCCCAGGTTCTTTAGAGTATTCCACTCCAACCAGCTCTCGCGCTGTATGTAGGAGGCTAATCTGCCCGTCCAAGCGCAGCACGGCTCATGCATCTGGCCATCTAGCCACACCAATCCCTCACTAGCTACACGACACTCGCAGATCTACACAACATCAGCTTTGACGCACAGCCTCTGTGGAACGCGTATCTGCGAAGAAGCTCTAACAAAAAAAATCGAGAAACTTTTTTTCGGTCGCAGCGAACGTCGATGCACATTCCCAGCCCCGTCTGAGCCTGAGCTTCGTCTAGGGTATGTGGCTGAAAAGCCTAAATGGATTGTACTCAACGTAGCCGCACATGCACGGTCCGAAAGGGGCCAATGTTTGAAAGCCCCATGAGCATATTTTCGACTGGCTTGAGTATCATGCAGCATGCTTACCCGAGCAGATAGCGAGGCTCTTTGCAGGAGCGCTTGGAGATCTGAGACAATCAACGGGTGATCAAAAATTCGGAGCGAGCCTGTCACAATCTAGTGCAACATCACCTCCTCATCCTACCCCACTGTTGGACATACCCCAACTACCACACTGCAACCTTGGACCTCCGGAGCTCCGTAAAACAGACCCCACGTGCCCGCAGTTGTAGATGCCACTATGATCTCAGCCCAAAATAGAACCAAGCCCCCAAAATCCTCGTGTCTGCACCAAAGACGCTGTAAGCAGAGAATGGCGGACAATGGCCATGGTGGCAGATTTCAATGAGTCCAGCGTGTTCAAAAACAATGGCGATTCAAAGCACCTACAATTGGGATTTTTTTCCCATTAGCTGGAATCCCGTATTTTGGGAATAAAGTGTGTGGAATTTTTTTTCATTGCACTACATCAAACACGAGAAGTCCTCATAGCACGTCTACGAAAAGCGTGGCAGGCTTTAGAGGTTGAGATGTCGCGATGAAACGAAAGCGTAGCCAAGGTCGCACTTCCGCCGCTTAAAACGTTAACGGAAAGGCGCATCGTGAAAAGCTCCCAACGTCAGGCCAAACTCCCAACCGGATGCATAGTCAAATCCGCCCGGATTAGGCAAATAGGGCTTTGACAGGGTCTATACAAACCGCAACTGGATCGCAGATTCTAGCATTTGACCTAATTAAGAAAACATAGTAATTGTTGTAGGGCTTTTCCCAGGTTTGTGTTCCTGACAATGAGCATAGCAGAAGCTAAATAATCACAGCCGCGTTGGAGACAAATCGGGTAATGAACCTAAAACCTTACTCGGCGCACCCGGATTTTTTTTTATCTGCACACGGGTGCAAAGTTGAGGGGCCCAGAAAATACCGGAGGATCCAGATCAGTGTACTCCTGGCTTGGATACGCGGGGCCCAGCAGTGCATGCACATCGCAACGCCGTGCTGCCGCACACACCCCTCCTCACGCACCAAAGACGTTTGCGCGCATGCACTCTCAGCCTTTCGTCAGCATTGCTAACTGAGCGCTACCTACACCATTCTGGGCCGGCACCTGTATACGGTTTGCATGCCCCATTGGTATTCGAGATGAACTAAACTGTCCGTTCATCTCAACTGGTGATTGAGCGATTTCCCGGGATGAACTGGGGATATGAGCCCCCATAATAATGCGCAACTACGAACACGCCATGTGGGCAACTTCAACAGCGCACATCTTAGGACAGGGTGCTAAGATACACACCACACAGAGATTTGCACAACCTGAAACACGCCCCTTTTTGATCGACCCCACTCCTTACTCCATGGGACGATCTTTTTTCCCTGGGGCATCCTAAGCATCTTGGGCGCAGCTCCATACCCAGGTGCAGCCCACCTACCAAGCAGTCTCTAAGGCAGTGCCGCTCCAGTCAGGCCCGCTGTAAAATGCCGTGCCACATCCAAGTCTAGTTTTGATGTGAGAAGGTGCATAAAGGCAACAATGAGCTTAGACTCGCATGCGAAGGCGCGTCATGCGCGCGCACGTCGTGTATTCAAGCCGTGAAAGTAGAAAATACTCTGGCCACTGGCTTCATTCTTCTTTCGAATTTGGCTCCTGGAGCGGCTGTAAATTTACATATAATGCCCCATGGTTCCTTTGATTCTGCGATTGTTCTTTTTGTTTGAATATACTTTGGTTGTCTTTATACTCGGGCCGAAGTGATCTTCTTACAATTAGTCTCCCGTTCCGCTCCCATTATTCTTTCACTGTGGCCCACTGTCTCACCTCCTTTTGACAACTTAAAAGCTTCTATTCAATAAGAACTAGACTGCAAACCTTGTTATTATTTACGAATGATTTATGAGCCTCGAGACCCGGCCTCGGATAACACTCATCCTAAGCAATCTGCTACTGCTACTGCTACCTACGGCTTCAACCCGTATCCCCAGCCCAAAACCTTTATGGAGTTGACAAACCAGTATTCCAGTGAGTACGCCACCACCATGGGTCAAGGTTACGATCAGCCCCACTATTTTTCGTCGTCCTTCTCCGCCCCCAACATGGGTCTTTCAGAGGAGAACTACATGTCTCAGAATGCCAACACTAACGTGGAGAATACCGACTACACTTATGAAAAGAAGGAGCCCAAGTGTATCTGCAAGCAGAGCCACAACCGCATTCCTCGCCCGCGTAATGCCTTCATCCTCTTTCGCCAGAGGTACCACCGTTCAGTCTTTGACGAGTCCACTGAGAGCAAAACAAACCCCCAGGTGTCTCAGGAATTGGGCCGTCGGTGGAGAGCCCTTTCGGTTAAGGAAAGAGATCACTGGAACAGCTTGGCCGAGGAGGAGCGCCAGGAACACGCCAAAAAGTACCCCAACTACCGGTATACGCCCCGAAGAAAGGGCAAGTTCAAGCACTGCCAGGTGTGCTATGGTAAGAAGGACAACCGGGGCGCCAGCAGGCAGGTGAAGCGCATGAGCCCCGAAAAGCCCGTGACGCTGGCCCACCAGGCAGCACTCACAGGCAAAGCATCCGTGTCCCAACTTTCGCTGTATCACTACCAGTACCAACCCCCACAGCCGGAAAACACGGGGAAGCAACAGCCGCAAGGCGAAATGCAGAATGGTATGACGCAACCATATCTAGCTGGGCTCCAGGCACAGCCTCCACTTCAACAAACCACGCAAACACGTCTCAATTCGCGAGGCGGAAACTCGCATACGCCTCTAGACAACTTCCAGTACTTGACCTTTGCGCAGACGATGTATCCGCCTTTGAACCAATATGGTTATATGGATAATAACTACATGCTGGGCTCGCATGCACCGAACGGTTCGGGGTTGCAGGCTGGTTCTGCTGTCTCTATGCACCCATCTCTGGTGAGCCGGCGCAGCTCCATCTTTGCGCGTGCTGGGAATACTATAGAGTATGAGGGTCTGCAGGTGAATGACGTGAGAGGCCAGCCGGTGGGTACCAATGCTACTGGTGCTGCTACTGCCAATGATAGTTATCCTTTACCTACGCTGATGCAACAGTACTTGGTGTCTTTTAATAAGACTGCTTTGAGGAAAGTGTCGTGAGTGGGGTTGTGTACAGGAGTAAACACTCCACATGTACAGACTACACACGCAGTGCAGGAATGGATACGACTAGTCTGGTCTACAGCTCATGACTCCAGACTACCGTATGCGACTAAGTATCACTTATGGTGGACTTAGAATTGTACGGAAGATTTGGGACTATAGAGTATGGACTCTTCGAAATGACAGTCAGATAAATAGGGTTTCTGGGATAGGGCTTCTGAAATAGGTCAGAGGCACATAATTTCTGAAGAAAAAAAATTTCAGAATGGTCTGGTCAAATGGTCAGAAGGCAGGCTTGTTCTGACTTTGGATATAGGCATCTGAGCGAAGCTCAGACCAACTTCAGTTAGTATAGCATATTATTAACAGCTACAAATTAACATGAGAACTAAGCCACTTTAATGTGTATGCCAAGCCTGTAGTTCAAGGCAGTGTAACAAGATGAATTTTTTTTTTTTTTTGGACTAAAGCGGACATTCCCAAACCTTTTCACAAAAAAGTACCGGGATCCCCGGAAAAACCGGGCTTAACCACTCTGGACCGCAGTATAGTGCAGTGTAGACGTACGCTGCTGCCTCAGATGACTCTTGACACATGATCATCAGTGCGACATTCCTGTAGAGGCCCCACCTAGGGCAGTATATGCCCCTCTTGCACCAAGATCGTCATGGATATATTTTCAGTACAAGAGTCTAAGTAAGTTTAGACAAGGCTGGGCGTCAGGACGTGGGGAGATGGATATTTTTAGCCCTATCGCGCAGTGCAACTCCAATAATATTTTAGTTTCACGTGCATAAGTAGACACAGGAAATCAGGGGATGGTTGCTAGGAAGAGTATATGTTAAGTAGTTTCTGGATCCACACATGTGCAGTCAAAAGGAAGAAAAAGGCCAAATGTTTACATGCCAAGACCAAGTTTTAGGAGCGCTTTTTTTGTTTGCCCAAGTTTACACGTTGTGCAGAAGAAAGCAGCATTTACGACGCGCACAGGCTGACACTTTAGAGAAGGTATAAACGGCTTCCGGAATCCCTGAGCTTTAAGACAATCCATGGTGGTGGTCAAAGCTACTCCATACATCCTAAGGCCATTGTTTTGTTGGGCCACGAAAAAGGGTGACATTTATTTACGAGTGCTTTATACAGTGCAATGTCACTCTTTCTTGAGGAAGTTATGCCTCTATTGGTTTAAAAATTGCTCACGTATGTTTCAGCCGTGCTCATGTACTACTTTAGGCACCCCATCATAACTGCATCAGAGTCAACGCTGGTTACCCGGCCTGGTTATGAAAAAAAAAATTTGAGCCAGATCTTCAGCCTCGTCACGTGCACCCTTACATCCACTCCCCCAGCCTTTCCTCCCCGTCCCCAGAAATTAGAGTAATGAAATGCAGGAGTAGGTGAAAAATTTTCACTCCCAAAATCCACTGGAAAAATGACAAAAAGGCGGGGTTGACATTTCAAGATAAATTTCTAAACAAAATAGCTTTTCTGGAATTTTCGGGAATTTTCTGATTCCTAGAAGTTTTCAAAGCCCATAATTCTATCCATTTGTCCATTTTTACTATGGAATTCGCTATCCAAAAATGACACTAGTCTAAAATCTCATAGCAAAATTCTCAGCATTCTCAGCATTCTCAGCATTCTCAGCAACTCCACCAAAACTCCCTCCCAAATCCATAAATTAATTTACAACCTCACATTGTAAATATACATTGTAAATCTACATTGTATGAATTTAAAACTCCAAATAATCCTACTTTACATATCTACAACCCTACATATCTACAACCGTACATACCACTGTATATATCTGAAACCTTACATGAGACTCTACATGGTACATTTCAACGTACATGATATTCTGGACCTGTATAGTGTTCTGATGCTTTCTAGTGTTCTGGTCCGGTATACTACTCTGATCCTTTATAGTAATACAATATTTGCTCTATTCAAAAAAAAACAGACTTTACATTGTGGGAAGCTTAAGTATAAAAAAGGCCTCTAGCGTGGATGGTTTTTCTGCCCGGGTGCGACTTTTGGTGGGTGCGACTTGAACCCCATCATTTCTCATTGTTCCGTAATTTCAAACCAAAGTCTTATTCTAATGTGTCCCTCTCCTATCCCCTATTTTCCATTCCGGATTGGACCCTTCCGCTTATTTTCCTTTCTTTTCGTATTTGATATACAAGCATTTTCCGTATTTGATATACAAGCATTTTCCGTAAACAGAATGTCCATCGACCTATACTACTGTCCTCCTCTCCTCTACCATTCCACTATTCTTATTATCTACAATACTACCATACTAGATCATAGACTATCACTGTATCAATAATATGTATTAATACAGGACTACTCCTACTATACTCCTACTAATACTACTACTCCTACTATACTCCTACTCCTACTAATACTAATACTAATACACCTACTCCTACTAATACTCCTCTCCTACTAATACTATACTCCTACTCCTACTAATACTATACTCCTACTAATACTATACTCCTACTCCTCTACTCACTCCATACTCTACTATCCTATAATAGTCTTTAATAGTCAGTCATTTAATCATAGTGTATAATGGTATACAGTCAGTCTCTAGTCTCTAATAGTAGTAATGGGCAATGTAGTTAGTAGATTTATACAATTTACATCTATACAATTTGTCTTTCTAGTACTATGATACTAGAGTATAAATAGAACCCTAGTATGGTAGAAGCATTCTTGTTACCATAAGATTATCCTATACTCTCTCATACTGAATACTCGTAGAAGTGAACGATCCAAGAACTGTGTATTCAATCTCCTCCACTCACTCTATGGTCTCTTTAATAAAGTTACTCTATGGTGTCTTCAATAAAGTTACTCTATGGTCTCTTCAATAAACCTCTACGGTCTCTTCAATAAACCTCTACGGTCTCTTCAATAAACCTCTATGGTGTCTTCAATAAAGCTACTCTACTGTAATAAATTACACTTGACTTTACTATACATTAAATCCTGGTTTATATTTTAAAATAGTTTTTCTCATTTCACACCCTCACATCTTCTCATACTCTGCGATTGGCCGATTCCTCCACATTGCATTCTCACTGTCATATTCACTATACTCTTTTTTCACCTCATGTTCAACATCACTTTTTTTCTCACCCTACTCCCCATGCTTTCGCTATTCGCTATTCGCTATTCGCCATTCGCCATTTCTCTCATTCCTCTTTTCCACCACTTTTCTTCTTACCATATTCCATACAATTCCCTTCTCTATTAATATATCTTATCTCTAATCCTTCATTCTATTCTTACTTCCTCGCATATTCTTACCACATTTTCTCCTTATGCGTATTGTTCCAATTCCGCTCCTTAAATGGATACTTTTACAATTACATGATCCCCTTCCTCATTTTCTATTTTTCCTATGCTTATGCTATTGACCCTGGGGCTCAAATGTCCTCGTCCATACCGTCAAGCGTAATGGCCTCGCCGGGCTTGAATGGCGGAAGCCCCAAATATGGGCACCCATCACACCGGAACGCATCGCCCAATGCACACGACCCACACCCCCCAGTCTTTCCCTCCACGGTAAAATCAATTTCCGCCATATCTGCTTCCGAAAACTTGACCGCAGTCTGCTTCAACCGCTCCTCGATCTTGATGGCCTCTAGCGTGGCCAGCTGCGCCATGCTGCCCAAGAGCGTGCTTTGCAAGTCCCGCGCCTGGCTCTCTTCTTGGGCCTCAACTTCTTTCAACCCACAAGTACAGTCTTTGCACGCCTTTCTTCTCTTCTTGCCGCTGGGCAACTCACACTTCTTGGGCACCACGATGTTACGCGTGTCCAATAACTGTACATCTTTAAGAAGCTCGCTTTCGCTGATGAGCCCGTTCTCATCATCGCTGTCTCCGCTGGCATCACTAAAATACGCCAACTTCATGTCCTCCAATTTCCTCTTCATCGAGATCTCGTCGTCTGCATCGGAGTTCTGTGCGGAGGTATCCGTCATTCCAGAGGGCGAGCCTGTACTCCTCTCTGGCTTTGGGTCGGTACTTAGGACCTGAGCCCTAGCAAACTTCTTGAGCTTAGTGCCAGTCACTTTTTCTTTATTCTCCTTCTCCTTCTGTTTCGTCTTTTTTATGGGCTCTTCCTTGGTCCTCTTAAGTAGAACACTGGCCACAGGTGCAGGCTTGTGCCACAGCTTAGCCTCCTTCACTATAAAACCACTTATCAACGCGTCCATATCCTGGTCAAGGGGTAAGTCGCCGGTAAGTTCTCCATCTGGCTTTAACGCAGCAAAAAGCATATCGAGAACAGGCACAGGGAGCGCCAAGTGGTTTTCGTTAGGGTTGACGTAAGTGATCTGGTCGTACGATGCTTGGGGAAGCTCAACGACATTATTGGCAACCCGGTCGATGATATGCTGGCTGATTTGGGCTTGGGGGTGTTTCTCCTTGGCTTGCGCCTTGGCCACCTCCACTAATGCTTCATCCGTGACCACTGTAGGATGGAGTAGTATAAGAACAGACATTTGGAAATATTAAAGGGGAATCTGTGATCACTGTGTTCTGTGATCTAAGCTTATTAGATTTGGTGACTAGACTTGACTGACTTGACTGACTGGAATTAGCTAGACTTGACTAACTGTAACTGACTAGACTTGACTGACTTGACTGGAATTAACTGACTAGACTTGAGTTGACTGACTTGACTGACTTGACTGACTATACACACTTGAGGTAAGACCGATTTGGAGAGTCGATTGGATTAAAGGCAAACTGAGTTATATAAAGGAGAAGTCGATCTTGGAGGGTGCGAGAAAAGATATCCAGACTTGACTCGAATAGGAATGATTAACCTTTTTATCTTGCGGGATTCTTTCTTTTTCCATCTCCGCGAGCGTTGCGTGCAGTGCGGTCGCTTGACTAAACTGGCCATGCTGACTAAGGGCGCACGTGACCTCTACTATGATCCAGAAATGGAACCTCACTTGGTATTACATTTTAATTTTTTGGAGCCCCACCATTGGCTCGTGTTTGTATGCAGGTGAATCTTGTGCAACTGGTTTATATACAGGGACTCTCTCTCTCTCTCTCTCTCTCACTCTCTCTCACACTCACTCTCTCTCCCTCTCATGAATATACACCAAGTAAACCCGTACTAGAATGAGATATATACATAAATGGTTTTATTAGAATGTCATTTTATTTCCACTGTATTAGAATGTTATTTGTAATTTGATTAGACTTGAAAAAATATCCGACTTCAAAGTATTCGGATATATGATGAGAATGATGAGAATGATGAGAATGATGGACAAGGAACTCATACAAGGAACTCATACAAGGAACTCATACAAGGAATTCGACATAAAAGTGGAACAAGTGCTTCGTATGATTCATAGTCTTAGACCGGGAAATTGAATCTACTTTTCACCTGCTCCATTAAATGCATTGGGTATTCTCATGATTCTCATCAATTTCTCCAGGTTTCTACCATGACATTCATTCCTCATTCTGTATACTGACCTAGCCTTTAGTCCATAAAGAGGTTAATAAAAGGGTTAATAAAAGGGTTAATAAAAGGGTTTAATAAAAGGGTTAAACACTATATTATGACTAGAATGGCAGACTAGAATGACAGACTAGAATGACAGACTAGAATGACAGACTAGAATGACAGACTAGAATGACAGAGTAGAAGAATTCTAATGATAGATTCGAATTCATACCTGACTCTTTTCATATGTACGGTGGTAGATTCAGGCCTATCATATTCAATGAATTAAAAAACTTGACACGGGTTTCATTCATTGATTTGAAGCATTCCTATATGGATATATTGCTCTAATAACACCAGCCATGCCAGTCACCAGCCTTTAGTATATATAGGGTAATATTGAGCTTCAATTGTCCACTAGTGTACATTTAAAGAATCGACTATAATACTACTTTCTACCTGTACATATACACCAGGAGTATAGAAAGCCCATACTACATCTAGTGTTTCTGGATATTCAGGAATACATGTCTTTATACTATACCAATAGAACTAGACTATACTATACTATATCAATATAACTACTCTATACTTAACACTATACTATACTATACTATACTATACTATACCAATAGAACTAGACTACTATACACTATACTATACACTATACTATACACTATACTATACACTATACTATACTTTACTATACTTTACTATACCAATAGAAGTAGACTACTTTACACTATAACTAGACTATACTTAACACTATACTTAACACTATAACTAGACTATACTATACTATACCAATAGAACTAGACTACTTAACACTATACTTTACTATACCAATATATCTAATCTATACTTTACACCTACAGTTCATTCATATAATTGATCCACATGAAACCACTCACTTAAGCCATTCTAGCCGTTTGGCCATTCTAGCCGTTTGGCCATTCTAGCCGTTTGGCCATTCTAGCCGTTTTTATGGTATTTCTGTTGACCTTTGTTCCTTAGTTTCTTCATAAGCTGGAACTCTTATGTAACAGTCTCTAATATTCTAGTCAGCCATCTCTTCAACTCATTTCAATTCATTTCAACTCATTTCAATTCATTTCAATTATTTATACTCTGATCATCTCGAACCTAAAACTAAGAAATCACTATTTCCTTTCCTTACTGAACTGTTCCAATACCCGTAATCCCAATGATCGGGATCTTCTCCATATAGGTCTTTTCCTCCTCTCTCTCTCTCTCTCTCTCTCTCTCTCTCTCTCTCTATTGCCTGCAGAATGGGTACATGCGAAGATGTGCGAATGGTCAGTGCAGACTCGCATGTAGAGTGAGGTGTACGCGACTATTGATATTGTTGATATTTGAGGAGCGCTCGACCTTGACCATCATTCGACCATAGTAGTATCCGCAGACATCTACACTTCATTATACACCTCACTCTACACTTCATTCTACACTTCATTATACACTTCATTATACACCTCACTCTACACCTCATTATACACTTCACTCTACACTTCACTCTACACTTCATTCTACACTTCATTCTACACTTCATTCTACACTTCACTCTCAACACAATAAAAACCAATTCATTTAGTTCCTAGTATCTTATACTTTTTTTAATAATAATAGTGGGTGTTGATTGGAGAATCTGATTATTTGGTGGTTCCTGCATCCACCCCCACGTTTGCTGAAACTCTCCCCCAAGCTTACTACTGTCTATCATCCTACTACATATTCTCTGGATTTATCCTGTTTATAATGTCTGTAGCTATGTTCACTGTATACACTGACTATCCTTACTCACCTATTGATTGTTCTGTCCAGTCATACCTGATGCTGGGTGAAGTTGAGTTGGATGCCGCTTCCTTGAATTCTTCCTCTTGAGTTTGCTGCTGAATCTTCTACTGAATTCGCTTGACCATCACTCATCAATGGGCTCGTCTTCTGACGCTGTGGCATCCTCAATATCCGTAGCATCATCGTCTCTACTCAGAAGACCCGAAAGTGGAGGAATTGATGTCATCACAATCGATGATGATCTCAGCAGAGGCGACGAGCTTTTTTGGTGCACCAAACCCTGGGGAGACTCGCTGTTATTCTTCGGCGCTGCCGAAAGCGACATGAGCGAGTATATAGCATCTTGTTCCGACTTACCACTTCTCTCTTTGCCTGCGGTTGTTTGAACCGGTGCAAGTTTGCCAGCTTTCCCGCAATTGTGCGATCGGCGTGCTGGAGGCAGAGGAAGAAATCCTTCACTGAGAGTTTGGCCCACGGATGACCTTCTGCGTTCTCCAGAATGGCTCATTCTTCTCTCTTTTGCCCGAACAAACGCCGCTAGTAGCGCATTTTGCGCACTAGACTCTTCATCTGGTGATGGGATGTTGAATGTGGGGTAGTCTTGATTTAGAACTGGTGATGTCTGCAACTCAGGCTTGGTAAACCCACAAAACGTCGCAGGAGAGGTAAAGTTCGGCAGATGCTCCCACGTGATCAAGTTAAGATTGGATTTGTTGCTCGGTAGAGTGTGTGGCTTGGTGGGAGAGTCTTTGGGGCCTGCCAGCTCTGCATGCTCCATTCTGACCGGAGACATATCGGACTTGCCCTTTTGCTGGAGCGTATCGAAGGCCAGACTAAGCTTGTTTTTGAGCTGCGAGCTGATCTCGCCCAAATCCTTCCTGCTGGGGCTTGTTTCCTCATCGAAAAGCCGTTTTCCCACACTAAAGTACTGTGGGGTTTTCATGAGCTTGGAACGCCGGGGAGTGGCCCTTTCGTCCAGGTCTTCATCGGCATCACGTGGGGTTTTCAAGAGGTTGTAGGCTGAGTACGGAGAAACAATATCCGCCGTGTTTGTCCTGTGTTCTGGAGACCGGAACAGTCCGGAATTGCTCCGTTTGATGCCAGGACTGAGAGGTAGCGAGTCCAGTAGCTGCTCTGGTGTAGAGAGGTAGTTCAGCAAACGTTTTCTTCCCCTGGTTGTTGGCGGGGTGGAAGGTATTTCCAACTTGACGGCCTTGGGGACTTTGGGCGATGCAGCAGGCGTCTTGTTTTTGTCTGAACTCATGGACATATTAGGCAGATGGAGGTTAGCTAGGAGCACGATATATGGTGTGCAATATGAATTCCAAACGTTATCAGGGGATAATGACAATAATGGCGCAAGATATTTAAAGTCAAGTACCAATAGTGACAGTATCAAGTCAGTATCAAGTCAGTATCAAGTCAGTGTCAGTTTATGGAGAAGTACCAAGTAGTAAGTAGTCAAAATTAAAGCAGCCAAGACAGTTCCAGACAATGCCAAAGGTGGAAGAAATTAAGGCCAGGTGGTGAAAGACTAATAAGTATGGGCCGAAAGTTCCGAAAAGTTAATGAACAAAGAAGGTCTGGGGAGAAGTGAATTGCAGGGCGAATAGCGGCAGAAATAAATTGGAAAGAACAAGGAGGAGTGCTGGGGGAAAAATCAACACGGAAAAGGATGGCGCTTATTTAATTCTGGCTCACGGGGGAGTGGCACAATGGATGGAGTGGCACAGGAGTTGTGTCAAGAAGGTGAGTAGGACATTGTTTAAAAAAAGATGCTGGTTGTTGACATGCGCACGTGACGTTGAGGAGGAGAGTATCGATTTTTTTGAGTTTTGAGAGAGAAATTTAAGGAAAAAAAGGGATATAATTATTTTTGGGGACTATTTCGGGGACTTGTTAAAATTTGGGAGATTTTAGATTAAAAATGGTGGAATTAAAGTGACACATTGGGCCAAGAGTGTTTTGGTAATAATGTGCAGGACCAAGCAAATGAACCCCCACCAAAGTATTTTTCCGAAAGTCAGGGAAACCGTAAATATCAAAGCAAAACATCATATGAAGATTTAAGGCCTGCAGATACATAAAGAGGGAAGTTTCCGTGGTTCGTTGTGTTTAAGTATTTCTGCCGTAAAGCATCGAATCTTGCATTGCTATGCGCGATCCAGCAGTGCAGATGTGGGGAGTCAAGTAGTGAGGTGTGGAGTCAAGTAGTGAGGTGTGTTATGATACTCATAAGGAATTTTTTGGTGTTGAGGTAGTGATATCGTCTTAAGCGTATGGTATATTAGAATCGTAGTATTAAGCGTAGTAGTGGAGTGGAGTGGAGTAATGTGACGTATATTAAAAGCTAATTGTAGAGTATATGGAACACGAGTGATGCGTAGTATAAGTGAATGTAAAGTATCGCAGGATAAAGTAGAGTTATTATTTAGAGGATTAAGTAGATGATTAGGTAGAGGATTAGGTAGAGGATTAGGTAGATGATTAGGTAGAGTGTGGTGGTTACACTGGGGAATATTGTGTGGTGTGTGGTGGTTACACTGTGGTGTGTGGTGTGTGGTGTGGGCAGAGTAAAATGTGTGAGAAGATGAGTTCAAGTGCAGTGAGTGTGAGAGAGCGAACTTTAGTGGTGCTTATGGTATGCGCACTACCAATGCTGCTCATGGTGATTACCCCATTCTACATGCCTGCTAGATGCGAACCAGACTTTAGGCTTGCCCGCGCAACACCGCGCTCTGGTATAAACAAGACAAACTAAACACATCAACACTCGCACATCTCTCTGCACCATACACTTCTAATACACTTCACATCAATCCACATCAATCCATATCAATCCAAATTGGGATCATTATCTTTTGAAAGATTATACCATCAACAACTTCAACAACCTCATTATTGCATATCAAATTTATTGCTCATTACACATTCTTACCATCATTATATTTATATTCTCATGACTGATAGCCAGAGCCACACGCCGTTGGCCGCTCAGCTATTGAAGAAAGCTCAGAGACTCTCGCTTGCAGGAGCCAATAGAAGCTCTCAAGGATTCCGGGCATCAAGCTCGTTTGAGCACTCCAAAAGACGCTCAACCTTACTTCTGACCCCCGCCCTGAACAAGCGCCTCAGTATCTATGGCAGTGGCCAGGCGCCATCGTCTATCTCGCAACAAGGCTCTAGCTTATCTTACTCGGCGTCTCATAATACCAACTCAACGCCATTCTCTCTGCAGGGATATATGGCTACCCAGAACGGGTACCTGCAGCCGACGAAAAAGACAGACCCGAGGCCCCTCCGGGATAAGAACTACCAGAACCTCATTCTGAGAGAAATCTACGATTTTTGCATTGCCAACAAGTTTGACTTAGACACTAACCATTCGGTCACTATGAAAACCCTCAAACAGCCCACCCAGAAAGACTTCATGGTGTTGTTCCAGTTTTTATACAACAAAATCGATCCTAATTACCGCTTCTCTCGCTCCATCGAGTCCGAGGTCTTCGTGCTACTAAAAATCTTGAACTATCCATATCTTGACGGGATCAATCGATCTTCTGTGAGTGCTGTTGGTGGCCAGAACTGGCCTGCTTTCTTGGGAATGCTCTATTGGCTTGTCAACCTCAACATCACGCTCCAAAATTTGGACAACGACTCTCTCGTTGCTCCCGACGACATCTTCGACAATATCTTCATCAAGTACATCTTCTCCTCCTACAAGGCGTTCATAGAGCAGGAGGAAAACTACGACGAATATTACCAGGACATGCAGGCCGATTACCAAACGGAATTGAGCAAGCTTAACTTGCAGATCCAAGAGCGAAGCCAGCAGAAGCAACAGCTCACCATGGATTACGAGCGCCTCAACCAGAAGAACTCCGAGCTCGAGGAGGCCGAGGCCAAATCCAAGGCTCTCGAAAGCGACCTCCACGAATTTTCTTTGTACATGCAGAAGATGAAAGAAAGACAGGTGCAGTGGGCAGAGAACTTGGAGAACATGCAGGCTGAAATCAACAAGGCCCAGAGCCAATTACAGGAGCACGAGGAGCTCAAAAAGCGTTATGAAAGGATCATCTTGGATAACGGCTTCAGTATCCAGGATATTGACAAGCTGAACATCGAGCGCGATAAGCTCTCCAAGGCCATTGACATGATTGCCAACCGCATCGAGGACTTGAAGGAGAGTTTATTCAAAAAAGACTCCGAGCTCCACCAGAGCCACCAGAGCTTGGAGAGTTTTGTCAACCAATACAATTCCATGACGCTGCGTTTTCCCGCAGAGAATACCATCGAGTACCATCTCATCTTGAACCCGGCATTGCTCGAAGAAAATACCCAGGTGATAGATGCAGACCATATTCTCAACCGCAAGCTAAGAGAAGAAAAAATCAAGCTCTTGCTGCGGCGGTCGGAGCTCAATCAGGAAGTGCTTGACATCCAAGAGGAGTCCATCAAGATCATCGAGCAGGTGGACCAACTCTCGGAAAAGATTTTCGAGCAGCAGGAAGAAATCGAGAGTCTAGAAGCGGAGGTCGCCAAGAACAAGGCCACGCAAGAGGAGATTTACGAGACCATGGTCAGTGAGGGCACCAGCTACTCTGCGCAGATTGAAAAGCTTGATAGAGATCTCCAGGGCATGCAGATTAGTGCCAACAAGGGAGTGATTGAGGCAGAAACTCGTAACAAGAACCTCAAGATCCAGCACCAGGAGCTGAGGTATAATTTGAAGGAAAAGAGGGAACAGTTACACGAAACAGTGCACAGTCTACTCCAGTATGTGATTATGTTCAAGCTTACAGTGCAAGAGAACTTCGAAGAACTCGAACGGCTGGCGGCCAAGGAACTCGAGGCCGAGGAAAGGTACCAGTAGTTTGCTACTGGGGCTAGGTAGTTATGGTATACAAGGGTATACAAGGGAGTGTATTATAGATGCAGCGTTCACGTCAATATATACAAGGCTAGAACTCGTTTCGTAACCACATCTGCTTTCTCTTCTGTCTATCCTCTCTGGCCACCTTCTTCTTTGGAGTCCACTTCTCTCTCTGCTGTTCAAGTTTCAGTAGAATGGCCAGCTGCTTCTGTTTGCTAAAGCCCGTCACCACATTGACTTTCTTGGGGTCCACGTTGAACTTGGCCGCCAACTTGGAAATGGTCCATTCGTTGGGGTCCTGCTGCCTCAAGGTGAAGATCTCCTCCACGATCTCAGGCGTCAAGTTGTACTCCTTCTTGGTGGCATATATGATGGGCATTTGCTCAAGCTCTTTTGGCTCGTATGTCTTAAAGTGTTCGGCTAGAATAGTCAACCGGGGGTCGTTGGCTGGTAAAAATGCACGAGGGGTCTGGTTCACCGAAGGCATCGAAGCTGGAGGGTTGTATATGAGGCCTTCGGTGTGCACGGGTTTTATGTTGAACTTGGACCGGCTGCCATTGTACTTGTTTCTGGGCTGTGTTTCATGGGGCAATGCTTTGATGGACACTCTTCTGGTGAAGACCCGGGACGTGGAACAGAGCATGTTGTGTAGTCTAGAAGAGCGTTGAGCTTTTAAAATTTTCTCGTGCGCACTCAAGCCTGCACCAAGTCCGAAAGATAGAGAAGACGGGAAAGTAGGAAACGGAGGAAAGGTAGAAAAGAGTAGAAAAGGAGAATTTTGGATTTTTGGATTTTTGGATTTTTGGAAAAGTAGGGAAGTGTAGAGAGTAGAAAGAAGCGGAATTATCTTTGGCTATGGAGAAGATAATTTGATTCGACCAGTCTGCATGTTGTTTGATGCTTATATATAAGGCCAGGAGTGGCTTGTCATTTCTATTCAATGCATCCTTTAGTTAAAGTCTAATCTATGTTTGACCCGAGAAGTATGTTTAGCCCTGACAGGCCCAGGTCTTTAGAAGAAGCTATTACTCGGTCTTCTTCTCTGCCTTTACCTGAGGCTTGGACATCACCTTCTTCCTCTGCTTGATCATGTACGTGTACAAGGTGTACAATCCAGGTGGATAGGTGAAAAGAACGGCAAAAAGAAACCACGAGTATACTTTGCCAACGCTCTTTTCTGCCTCGCCAAGACTCATGTAGATCATCGAGACTTCCGATGCCACTCCACTGGGATACAACACATAGAACAACGAGTACCTCAACCACGTGAGCACATGAGGCACTGCCCGAGGATCAATCAAGTTGCTGGCATAGTAAGAGTATCTGACGATTTCCGTGATGGACCACGAAAGCGTCAAGGTGATGTAAGCCCAATGGGTATTTGCCGGAGAGTTGGGCAACAATTGTAAGATTCCCAACACAATCAAAAGACGCGAGAAGACTTGTGAAACAGTGGTGAAAACAGGCGATCTAACTATACCAGTAACGGCATTGAAGATCTCCACCACGGCCAAGCATTGCACTACCGTGAGGAGTACATTGGTCTTTTCAAACACATATGGTTGGCCCAACAAACCAGACAAAAAGACTGTATTGGCAAACACAATCAGCCAGAGAGACGCCGAGATCGAGTTGTAGGCAATAAGCCACTTTTTGGGGTGACTGACAGAAGAAGGTTGGGACATTGGTTTGTTGCGAAAAACTTTAGCTATCAAAAGACCTACGCGTGAACCTGTACACCTCTCAATCTACTCCACCTACTCTTTTTATTCTAATTCTCTATTTCTTTCTTCTTTCTCTATTTATAGCCGACGGCCATTTACGTCCTGGAGAAACTTATCCTTCTCCAATATGTAGTACTCTTTTGCAGTGAGCCCGGAGGGAATCTTGGGAGGCACGGGTGGCTTATTGCCCTCTCCACTGTTCTCGTCGTTTTCTCGGATTCTCTGGAACACCGATGGGGAGAATTTCTCCTTCTCCACTTGCCACCGGCCCTCGCCCAAGTACCCGGAATTCTGGGTGTTGAAGTCGACTTCCACGTCGCTCGGAAGTACATTTCCGCCCCGAAGTCGGAAACTTTTGGCCAAGTGCTCCGATGGTGTGGGTGCGTAAAACCTGGGGTCGATCTCATCCGGGTCTATGCGGTGCGCAGTATGGCTCGGGTTCTGCACCGTGAGCGACTTGACCTGCTGCTCCAAATGATACACTTTGGTGGGAAAGGCTTCTGCCTCGGTATCATCCAATTGGAAGCTGTCTGCCGAGAAAGGGATCTTGGTGGAATTGCTCGTGAGCGTCCGGTCTTTCTCTATTGGGGCTGGTGGAGGCTTCCTCCGGGGCGACCGAGATGTACTTGTATACAGTCCGGGTCCTGTGTCAAAAGTATCGGAGGATCGGGACTTTCTGGTCGATGTAGAGCCTGAATGAGATTCATGTAGATAGTGTAGGTTTTCCTGACTTTGTGGAGGTGGTGAATTCTGCCGGTGTTGTGGCTTATGTGGAGGAGGTGGAGGCGGAAGCTGTGCCTCATGTGGGTGCACTAGGTCACTGGGAATGTACTGGCCTATGCCGATATCATTTTGAAGCTGGTCCAAGTCCACGTCCAAGCGGGAAAACGTATCTGTTTTTGGCGGTGCCTCCGGCCGAGACTCGGCGAAAATGTTTGTGATGGGTTCTTTGGCCATTAAGCGGTCCTTCAACTTGGCGAAACGGCTGTTTTTCTGCTTGGGTGACGACTCTGTGAATACCAGGCTCTCTGTATGTGGTTCTGGGTTGGACAAGCGGAAAAAGGACTTTTTCTTGGGGCTTCCAGACACGAAGACATCGGAGTCATGGCCGGTGCGAGTCTCTGGGGCCAGCCTACTGAACTCATCGAAAATTTCGTCATGTTCAAGAGGCGGAGGAGTAGGAAGAAGCTTATGGGCCGAACTCAGAAGCGAAAGTTTGGGTGGAACCACGGGAACACTCGGGTAAAACGTCATTTCAAGGTAAACCTTACCTGCGAATCTGGTATTGAAGGAGAGATCGTACCAGCCATCCAAGATGTATTTACCAGACTCATGGAGATTAGCCTGGTCCAGGAAAACAAGTGAGCAGTCAATCTCTGTGCTTCCAATGGGCGTGGGATCATTTTTGGTCTCGTCCAAAACATCCACTTTCATGAGAGGTTTCCTGTCTCTAGAGAGCTGGAAGCGGATCTCATGGGTCCACTCAGGGGTCTGACCGGCTCGGAATTGTGAAGGTGTTTTTTTAGCCACTGTATTTAGCCGGAGGAGAACATATGGCGATTGCTTGTCGAGTTTCCGCCTGTTTGGGAGGTGCTTGGCTCGGCACACCATGATCACAAGGGTACCATCTGCAGTCTCTGGGTACTCACTCATGGGACAATTGATAGTAGTGATTATTGAATGGATGAGTGTGATGAGTGTGTTGAGTATGATGAGATGATTCTTAACGTTGTGGCTTCTTTTTTGATGTGTGGGGTTGAATGGGAATGAGCTGGGATGTATAGTGAGGTTTGCAATGAGAGGAGATTATTCAAGGCTGTGCGCATTAAAGGCAAAGAAAACACTCTAAGGACGGTTAAAAATCGAAATTGATTCTGGAGAAGCAGAAAAAAAGGGACTAGATAATTGTACAGATTTTTTAACTAGTGGAGTTTTTTTTTTCTGGAAATCTGGTCTGTGGAGGCCAAGACTCGACTATACCCTTTGAGTGGCTGGTTTGTTTACTATTGAACCGAACTGGATGCGAATTCAATATCATTACTGCATTGGGATATTTTGGGGCATTCGCATGCGATGGGATTTGACGATCCAGAAAGACTTTAAGGTGAAGTCACGTGATGGTTACTAATAATAACCAATCGTTTCTTAGAGTGTATTGATTCTAATAAAATGTCTACTGCAGGAATCAGTATTCTTAGTAACTGTAAGCGTACATGCAGTAGCCAGTATTTTTAGGATCAATAATAGTGATAAATTTATCACCACTTATTTTTACGTATGACATCACTGTACTAGAGAATATGAAACATATAGAATCGGGATATGTTTTCCCTGCATATATACACTTGGTGGATGGTGGTGGATGGTTGTGGATGGTGGTGGATGGTGGTGCATGTGGTGCATGTGTTGGTGCGGCTGAAAATATAGCTTCTTCTTGATACTAGAGTAGTGTGGTTCAGCCCAAAGGTATTAAGATTTATATACCAAACCATTTCAAGAAGAAATGAAGCATGAGGTTGATATTTTTCATATTGACTTTTTTATCTTTTCATAAACCGATTCACCTACTCTGTATTATCCATGTATCGTCCTGTGAGTATGGCTGGATACCTATGATTCACCAATGACTCTCCCGTTTATACAGTATCACATAATAACCTCACATCAATCATAAATCAAATAGTATGGACTTGATCATGAGATATAGTAAGAGAGAGATCTGTTTTAATACGCTACTATAATAAAATAGAAGGTCGTGCACGGCCCATAAATTCACTAGTGGACTCACTTTCCCCACCACCTGTGATGCGAGCATCTTTTACTGTACAGACTTACAGACCAATACCTCTAAATACTTGTTTTTCCAATTTTCTTTTTTTTATACTTGTCTTTTTTTTATTGTGGTTTCTGAAATGCCTCAAGATGCTGGAGTCGGATAATGTGCTCCCAGCTTCTGATGAAATCTGAAACACCGCGATTCGTAAGTCTACTCTGCCAGTAGATGTGAACACCACAAGACAAGCAAAGCAAGAAGCAAAAGTAGTGGATATGTATAGATACTTAAGAATACGTAGATAATTAGAGAGTAGAAAATTCGACATTTTCATAGTAACATTTCACTGAATGCCATTTTTTTTTTTTTTGTAGGTGTCTAACCAAGTCACGTGATATCCTTCCTCATCACGCCCTTTTCTCACTCTACCAAACCTCATGTCATACAAGAACAAATCGTCCAGTCGGGTCCTTCTCCCCTTTGGCCTAGACTATTCCGATGTCTTGACTCAAGGCCAAGCCGTAGAAGGCCCCACTCTCGAACTCCCCGTGCACGGAGCTCTATCGCCACATGAAGAGTCTACTGCAAAACAAACCTTGGCTCTCACCAAGCTTCTCTACGACGGTCCCTTTTTTGCAGGCCTGGCGCACCAGGAAACCCTAAGTATCCCCGGAGATTCCATCGAGAGGTACTCGGATCGCTACATCAAGGTCAAGAAGGTCGGCCGGTCCATCGATGAGTACCCGTACCAATTGGAGTTTTTCCCCGAGGAGCTCTACTCGGTCATGGGCATCACCAAGAAGAAAAAGAAGCTCTTACTTTCGTCATATAAAGAAGACGGAGGCCTTGCACAGTACGACATCAAGCCAGAGGCCGATGCTCAGTCGATGTTGGAGAAACTCAAGGATTTGGCCGATGACCTAGATGCAGATCCGGCCGCTCAGGCCAACGAGGAGGAGGTAGAGGAGGAGGATTTCGACGACCAGTTCGAAGAGGACGACGACGACGACTATAATGCAGAGAAGTACTTCGACGATGGAGACGACGATATGCCGGACGACGGAGACGACGAGGCGGCCTTCTAGACTGCTCTACGTCTACATGAACACACCGCTCTTATAGACCACCCAAAAGTTACGCCAATTGATAAATTTTATTCTCTCATCCATATTGGTCATTCTACCATTGCTTCTTACGACATGAGGTACTGGTCTTCCATTGCTTCTTACGACATGAGGTACTGGTCTTCAACAACACTAGTCATACTAACAGCTCTAATACAATTTTCAATAATGATTTAATCACTATCTTGACTAGGTGTTATACAAATTAGCACTCTCGATTGATGAATAGAAAATACAGTAGAATCCAGAGGGAAAAAGATTGCAGCACCACAATTTCACACATGGTCTCCCACTGCATTACTCACTGTGGCCCTAAGTGGCTTGACTAACGTTGATCGGACGGGAAACAGTATTTTCCACTTGGTATGGCCGCAACCGAAAATATAAAATTATGCTTTACCACGTAATATAAGTATACACGACTGACCAAACGAAGCATTATAGAGGAAAGAAAGGGTCTACACTATACATTGCATACCCAAATGTAAAGGTATCTAAGAACACATAAGAAACACACAGCAATTAATAAATAATAAATAATAAATAGTAGTGTAGTATTGAAGAGGAATCTTAGGGGTGGATTCTATAGGTATGGGTAGATGTCTATTATGCTAGGTTAAAAGTAATGGTTGTCAAGGCGTTACGGCCGTCCACTTTGCCCAACCAGCGGCCCAACCTATGCTCTTTACTCGTGGCCACATACACCACAATCTTCTTATCTTCCTTCAAGTCGGCCGCCGCAATCTTCACCACACACCCTTTGGCCGGTATGCTTCCAATAAGACTGAAGGACTTGAAAGAGTTTGCTTCGATACTCCATAACTTGACGTCACCGTTATAAGAGCCCGTCACGAAAAAGTCACTATATGGAATAGCATGCACTGCAGTGAGCCAGTACGGCTGTGCCACTGGCACCTGTGCTTCAGCCACCACTTGGTCAGCCTCTGCACTGGCTTGTGTGGGTTCCGACACACGAATGAGCCCATGGGCTAGTCTATGCGTATAGATGGGTTTCTTCTTCCAGAGCGACCATAAGGAGACATTGCCATTATCGGACCCGGATACAAAATGTGATTCGTCCACCATGGAAACAACCTCCATGGAGCCTTCAGCATGGAACGGTCCTTCTTCGGCCTTGGCTTTTCCAGAATCTCCTCCTCGGAACGTTAACCGAGACTCGTCTGCTATCTTCCAGAACATCACCGTCTTGTCACGTGAACCGGCCGACACGCAAGTCTCGCGCGCCAAAGCACTAATATCTGCAATATTATCCTGATGCCCGTATAAGATTTCCAATTGCGCGAATTGGTTGATGGAGTAGGTTCGGATCCGCAAGTCTGCACATGCTGCGTAGAGTTGGTCTGATTCTCGCCGAAACACTATAGCATTCACTGAGGCCCGAACTTCTAACACTTTTATACACGCAAGATTTTCTGTTGACCAGATAATTAGTCTTCCATCACTTCCACCAGTCACTACGTACCGGCCATCGGAAGATGCTGCCACACAATTAATGGGACCATAATGGTGGTTGATGCTAGGGGTTTTCGTGTTGATATTGGCATAACGGCGCCCACCCTTGACGTGTTTTATTCTTTGCGGTTTATTGTTCTTGCCTGATTTCCACTTGATCAACTCCATGTCCTTGGAAACCGTGTAGATGTATGGGTAGTTGACTGCCACTCCGGTCAAGTTACGAGAACCTATCCGCGTGGAAAACGATACGGTTTCCTGGAGTTGTTTTTGGATCTTGTGACTATAGTACTTGTAAACATTTCCTTTGTTTTCTGCCACATCCAACTGTAATCGCTGGGATAAGTTATCATGGTCCAAGTCCTCGGCGTTGTAGTCATCTCCTTCGATCTCGGTTTCCTTCAAGTTCTGGAGGTACTGCTTGGCCAACCGCCGCCTCTTATCAGCTGCAGATTCCGCCTGGAACTCTTCATCCGATGAAATCTCTTCTTCTTCGCTTCTGTAGTTGCTTTGGTGTGTTTGGTTGGCAGTGCCTGTATCTTGCGAGACATCTGATTCGGAGTCGCTGGAGATTTCCTCATCGTGGGCCTGACGGGCTTTGGAAACCTTGGCCCCACGGGACGTTTGATTGGCTCTTTTCCTCTTTCTAGAAGGATCCGAAAGAAAGGGGTCTCCGGCCATTTTGGTGTGTTTGAGAGATGGGTAAATTTTTCATATCACTATGCCATCGCGTTCTTCGCGCACGTGACCTAATCGCACCTCTAGTACTGTACTCTACTGTACACTACACTATACTATGGCTTAGATCTTACATCCCTAAGAGAGAAGAGTATGGAAGAGGATTGAAAATAGAGTACAATTCTTAAGTACTAGGGTAACCAACAAGTTCCAGAGATTACTATTGACAGATGATTGACAGATGATTATTTGACACAATGGACCAATATAGTATAGTATAATATGGGACAGACAGAGACGGACAGAGACGGACAGAGACGGACAGAGACGGACAGAGACGGACAGAGACGGACAGAGACGGACAGAGACAGACAGAGACAGACAGAGACAGAGACAGACAGAGACAGACGGACAGACAGTTAGGGCAGTTTATCAGAACCATAGAACGGAATCAATTGATTGGCCATTTAAACTAAATGTTAGCCATCAGTAAGTTAATACTCAATAAATATATCTATCATACCATAGGAAGCAAAACCAGTATTTAATCCTCCAACAAGTCCTCGATATCGTGATCCTCAGCAGCATCGTAGCCATCCTGAGCCTGTTGTCTGAGCTGGTCCGTCGTATCCTGCAACACCTTCTCCTGGTACTTGACATTTCTCCTCGTGGCCTTCCCCCAGCCAAAGGCCTTGGCCTCATTATCCACACGCTCCAAAAGCTCCGACGATTCCATTTCTTTGCGATTCTTTTCAAACTCCTTCTCCTCGCGATCCACTTCTAGCTGGTGACTGATTTGTTTTTGCTTGGCCCAGTTGGCATAGTACTGCCGGCCAAAAATGTACACGCAAACAATAATCACCAAGCGGAAGTACTTTTTGAACGCATCCTCGTCCACGTAATTGTAGATGAATTGGAGAGCAGGCTGTTCGTTTTCCATAGTGTAGTGGTAAGAGTAAGGTTAGCCAGTGCGCTCTGACTAATGCCCTTTTTTTCGCGCTTTCCGGCACACCCATACTGCGACTCTCCACTCCACTGCGACTCTCCACTCTACTGCAACAACATGTCAGATGAATGTCACATGAATGATAGGGTTTTTGACACATAAATATGTTAGGGTTTTTGTTAGATTTTATGTTAGATTTTTTATCAGAGTTTATCAGATTTTTTATCAGAGTTTATCAGGCTTTATTACATCATTCACTAAGTCATTATCGTATCTCTAGCTTCTCACCTGTCATGACACTAACCTCTATGCTGAGGACATCCATTGATATCCGCATTCAAAAAGGTATAAAGTTCAAAACAGTAGATTTTCAAGACTAATTAAATTTTGGATATTATTCCAAGCTTAGAAAAAATAAAATTAAGGACACTCATTCCGTCATCTTATCTTGTGATATAATCCCATCATAAGCCCTTTTCTAAATACCTAGTACCATAGATTACCATAGATTACCATAGATTACCATAGATTACCATAGATTACCATAGATTACCATAGATTACCATAGATTACCATACATTAACATACATTAACATTACCATTACTACTCTATTCTTGCTACTCTACTCTCTATACTGACCAAACCTCTCAAAGAGTTTCCATGGGCAGCAATGCTCAATGTGTATATGTACCATGAACTCCATGGGTGAGTTGACGGTAGCTTATACTGATTTGGAGGGTGGTTTGAATATTCTAGTGGACTGAAGTTTTTTAAATTTTAAAAAACGAAAGAGTGGTACAATAGGAACTTGAACTGTATACATGGATATACAAACACCATATATTCACTAAAACACCACTGAACATATATGAAATTAGGACTTGTTACATCATTGTAAATGGACGAATTAGAGAATATGACTACACTCTTCATTTCTTTTTATACTCATACCCATCTCTGTCTTTATTGAATCATGTCATGCTCAGATTTACTATACGTACCGATTCCCACCGTTTACATCTAAGGAATTCTTGTACATGAATAAAATCTGGCACTACTTGGTATCAAGAGAAGCGTGTAGTTTAAGAGTGGAAACATCATTGAATATTAAGAACAGTACAGAGTATAGTGTAGTCTTGAGCATATTCTCCACTATAAACAACACCAGTAACAGCTTGTAGTAGATGGTCGAATAGTATAATTGGGACTGGTTATTCCACATAATTGTGAGCAGTTCTTTTTTTCTTTGTACACTGAAATCATCCGAAAGTCATGTTCATGTACAGAGACGTCTCCATGGCTCCACTATACCATATTATACCACACTCTAGTCTACCCTGTATATAGACCATTGGACCAGCCTTCTGTGTTTCTTCTCAGCATCATCTTATCAAATGATAGATACCATTCCACCAGTACTCTGGCTTCCACTTGTTCATGTAGTTCTAACAACGGCCATCACACCAGGTATTGGTGCCACCAAGACATAAACAAATCTTTGTCTTAGACTTCTGTCTAGTTGTAGACAAACACTCAAGGTCCAGTCAAGTCATTGTATCGAACTCTCGTACCATCCATCTAATATGGGGTATCACCTTTCAACACTTTGGGTTTTTTGTGATCACATTTCGTCGTCACTATCGAATGGATCCAATTCAGGATAATCACCCACATCGATTTTGCTGGGCCGTACGAAACTGCCATGTTTTGGTTTAGCCGTGAAAAGCCGTAAGCCTCCAATCAGTCCATCATTCTTCCCCACGGGCTCATCAAATTCCACACCCACCCAGGGACTTTTCCCATCGTCCAAGGCCTCAATGAGTCCAACGTATTTCACCACTCCACGTCTTTCTCCCTCGATATTTATCACCCTACACCGGTCTCCATCATGGATCTCCTGAGCCAATAAGGTATCGTTATCGTGGACCTTTTCCACAGCATTCTGGAACAGTTCATCGTAACGGCCGAGTTTCTGGTCCTTTTTCCATTGCAACACCGAGTCTTTCCGCTTCTCGTATGCCTCCTGTGAGAGCTCAAAGCCAAGCACATCTTGTTCATCCTTAAGCAGAGCCAATTGAGAGTCCGGATCTCCATCCTCCACATGGATGCGGCTATAAGGTTCAATATTGAATTGTCCTAGCATCGTGTGGGCATCATTATCGCTCACAAGCACGATATACTCATTACTCAGCTTATTGGGGTAATGGTGGAGGGTCTGGTGAGCAGGGTTTATGCCAGTGGTCAACTCAAGGCGTTTTTTAAGGTACTCCAAAGTCCATTGCAATGATACCTTTCTCTCAGACGACGTCAAGTCGGATGTGAAAAAGACGGGGATGTCCATAGACTGTGTAAAGCGAGGGGTGAGATAGGCGAGTATAACAACTCCATCTTTTGGTGCGCACCGAAAATTCAAAGCAAAACTACTACAATGGACAATGTATGTAACTATTAGACCGAGCCATAGACCCATACTAACATTAGAAACCTCGTCATTTCAGAAGGAATGATAAGAATTTCCGAGACAGAACCGATAGAGACAGAAATGACCGCAACGATAGAGACAGAAATGACCGCAACGATAGAGACAGAAATGACTATAGAGGTGACCGGAAAGGCTCTGGCAGACAAGATGGACCACGCAAAGAAGCCATTCTTGACTTGACCACTTACCATGGGCAACAGGTGCAGGTAAAATTCATTGGAGGTCGTTTTGTGGTGGGAGTGTTGAAAGGACATGACCAGTTGATGAATTTGGTGTTGGAAGATGTGGTGGAGACCATAAGAGATCCCCACGATGAGTCAGTGTTGACGGAGCAAACGAGACATTTGGGTAATGTGATTGTTCGGGGACCACAGTTGTTGACTCTTTCACCTTTGAACGGTACGGAAAGTATAGAGAACCCGTTTGCTGCTCCACAGTCAGCCTAAATGGAAAACAGGACAAAACAGAGGAGAACAGTACATGTTGAGGCTAGACTAGTTTGATGGAGACCGAGAAGTTGATTGTGGAAATACATTCTGGAACCATATACAAAGGGGTCTAGTATAGTGGACAGCACTGGGCTTGTCCATCAATACGTGAAGAAGTCCATCAATACGTGAAGCAGTGCATCAATACGTGAAGCAGTCCATCAATACGTGAAGCAGTGCATCAATACGTGAAGCAGTGCATCAATACGTGAAGCAGTGCATCAATACGTGAAGCAGTGCATCAATACGTGAAGCAGTGCATCAATACGTGAAGCAGTGCATCAATACCTAAACCAGTCCAGTCCAGATGATTAACAAGATATAGTATATTATAAGATATACCATATAATAGTATGGAGTGGAGTAGTAGATTCGACATGAATGCCCAAAGTATCATTTCTTAGCACACCTCTATGTTCAGTTTTTTAATTCTATTTTTATCTATGGCTGGATTTATAGCTACTAGAAATTGCAATCTAAATTCTCTATCACTAGCCTAAAACCTCTATTCCTAGAGGTAACCTATGTTTCAGTTGGGTAAGAAGTTATATATAAATGAATATTAAACTGCATATAATAATAAGAAAGCTATCATACATGCAAATAATCCACAAGCTTCTGCTAATGCCAAACCTAATATTGCTTGAGGAAATAAAGGTGAACGTAATGAAGGATTACGTGATGTACCATTTATTAAAGCTACGAAAACTAAGGCTACGAAAACTAAAGCTACGAAAACTAAAGCTATAGCTATTGATGATCCACCTAATGCTAATGTAGATATTCCTGCTCCATATATTTAGCTGCTAATACTAATTGCTTTTTTCTTATATTATCATACCTTTGATCAATCTTCTTCAACTATATATTATACCTATATTTATCATATATTAATTACTATAGATATAACATTAATACCGATTTATGTGTTATAGGAATTTCGATAATTTTAGATATATTCTAGAGTTAGATATATGTATTCTAAAGGTACCATTATATATAAATTATGTCCCATTATATATAAATTATGTCCCATTATATATATAATCCGTATGCTGGCCCTTATTAGGGCCTCTGGTTTAATATATCAATTTCATATGATATAAAGGTATTATGATATTGGTTCTAATAATGTGACAATAAGTTTATTGGTTAAACTCTGGTACTTCCAATACTATAATACGTGTTCGAGTCACGTTTGTCATAATAACATACTATATTGAAGATTGTTATTCATGGTTGAATAAACTGATTGCAAATTAGTTCTTTTAGGGTTCAATTCCTTCAATGTTCTAATTGATTTCAAGTTCTTTTAGGCTTCAATTCCTTCAATGTTCTAATTGATTTCAAGTTCTATATAATACTTTGATTGGTATAATATATAATCCCTTTTAAATTCAACTTAATCTTGATAAATCGAACAGATTATTGCGGAATTGCTAACGTATCTACATTGGGTGGAGGGCTATAGGGGTTCAATCCCTCAATGTGAAGATAAATCTTGACTCACTGATATAGGTATTTGATTATTAATTTTATTAATTTTATTAATTGTAATTTTACCATCAGTATCCATTATACCTGATACATGCATTTTCAGTATCTAAATCTATAGCTTTAATAAAATGATTATCCGGTATAACTAATCTTATCTAATTGTATTATTCTATTAGGGGTTCTAATATGTCCATTAACATTATGAATAAGATCTAATAAACCGGTTTTATTATGTAATCTATATCTTACAGTTTTAACACCAGATCTGAATCTATTCGATCCACCAAGTTTACTTTTAATAAAATATAGAATTCTATCATCATTAAGATGCAAATCTAAACTAGTATAACCTTTATTGGATAAAAAAGATCCTTTACCATCAATCATCCCAGCTAATCATTGTTTAAATTTTAAAGGTTTATAATTTATATGAGAGTTATATTTATTCCTTTTATTTGATATACTTAACAAACCTATGGCCTGTGAGGTTCCTACTAGGAAGTTAAATCTTTTGGGTACCTGGGGGTTGGAATTAATTAATCAGGTTTTGACTTTATGGGTATCTTTTTTAATATGACTTCTGAATAAAGTACTAATTAATAATAATGAGTAGGAAAAGAGAGACTTGAAGAAGATATTATAGGATGAAAAGAGAGACTTGATTGTATATTAACAAATACATTCTAGGGTCCACCGGCCTGCATATAACACTGCATTATTATTATTATTAATATTATTATTATTATTATTATTATTTTTTATTATTTCTTTTTTAAATGCTCTAATATTTAGTTCTGGTTTACATGACCTTTTCGCATTCAAATGAGTAACCTGCTCTAATTCATCAATAAAAAACTGCGCCCACTGCTGAACGTATGAGACTCGCACGTCTACTGCGCACTGCATATTAAAATCATACGTTTCGTATGCAGGAGAAACAGATGTATTTATACAAGACACCTGCCAGCGAACTGGAAATAGATCGGGCATATAAATTAATGGTGTCATAGATATAGAATTACTTATATGTTGGTGTCATAGATATAGGATTACTTATATGTTGGTATCATAGATATAGCATTACTTATATATTGGCATGATAGTTAGAATAGATAAAATACAAGGTTCTATTGAGTAGCCATTATATTCCAAGAAGTTACTTTTCTTTAGAAACCGGTCTTTCTTGTTTTTATACCAATCAAGATGCTTTTGCTACTATGGCATTTTGTTTTTATGCTGGCCATGAGGTTCAAGTTCTGGGGTTCTGGGCCAGTTGAGAATGCAGGGGGTGCAGATGAAATTGGCACATAAGAGCCACTCCTGGAGCTACTCCTGGAGCTACTCCTGGAGCTACTCCTGGATACAGGGTGCCATCAGCGAACCTGAACCAGAAGAGGTTGAGTATCTGAACCAGATACAAAGGAAGGATTCAATGAGGCATCTCTGAAAGTTAGCCCGAAGTGTAGACTTATGCACGAACGGGTGTTTGAGGAATGTCCAGTGATAACTCCGATGAAGGAGGTATTACAGACCAATAACAGGAGTCTGGTTGGAACCACCACTGAGGGATTTAATCAGAGCGGCCGGAGAATGAGATCCAACTACAAGCCGGTCCGGATCCTGGTCTGTCAGTTGGCTATATAAGGCAGAAGGTTTCCCGTCTTGTTTTAGAGGATATAGAAAACCATCTCTGCTTGTTTTAGAGGATATAGAAAACCATCTCTGCTGAAGAGTTAAGTATTTAGTTTAGAAGAGAACCCCGAATACATTCCGCTGAGACGAGTACCACTGTTCCTCACTTGATAGAGTTAATGAAGATTAACGTAACTCAAGTTAAAACTTATAGAAAGGTATACGCAAACTCTCAACCGTTCTGGGGTTCTTGGTCTTGTGTAATGATAATTTGGACTCTTCTGACTCCTTCTCTTTCCTCACCTCCATAATCTTCACTTCTTTCTCGTTCCTCCAAAATCTTCACTTCTTTCTCGTTCCTCCATAATCTTCACTTCTTTCTCGTTCCTCCAAAATCTTCAGTTCTTTCTCGTTCCTCTATTTTGTCATTACCTTCGTTTTCCACTCTATCCTTCTCTTCCCTCTGTCATGAATTCCTGGAGCCGGTTGAGGGGTTTACCATTTCTTTCCGAAGCATTCTTTAATACCTATTTAAATGGTTCCTTTTTATACTTAGCTCCTATTAATGAATTCCATCTACATCTGCATTTAATGATGCATTGATATTAGTTGCCATTCATACCTTTTGATATCGCAATCTCTTCATTATGACCTTATGTTATTAGTGCTTATTCCAATAACCAAGGTCAATAAACCACTATATGCCAATATAGTTTTAAGGTTAATTTAGAATATGTGTATGACCCTATAAATAAGGATAATAGAAATATAGCTTTTGAAAGATTCAAGTAGAAATAGATATTTAGCAGTATCGGATGCAGTATCGGAAGCAGTATCGGAAGCAGTATCGGATGCAGTATCGGATGCAGTATCGGAAGCAAGAGAAGGGAAGATCCAAAAGAGATCTCCAAAGGAAGCCCTTGTGCAGAGTCATTCAAGAAGAGGTGTTTGAGCAATTTACAGTGATACTCCGATAAAGGTATCAGAGGCCAATGACATCTTATTAAGAAGAATTAAGAATGAGGTTTAATTAGAATGGTCGGAGAAGAGTTCTGACGGGAGTTGTTCCGTGAATTAGGTCTATCATTGGTCTATAAAGCGGGTTCTCTAAAGCGGGTTCCTCTATAGAATTGTTGTCCATGCCATTGAGACGAAAGAACAGAGTCATGGCCATATGGCGTGGACGCACGGTTCAAGTCCAAATACTCAACTCAAGTACTTCCATTTGAACCACCTCAAACCATCCACTCGTTATCATTGGTCACAGTTGCATTCTCGTGATATTCAATGCAAGAGACTACTCGTCACTGGCCTGAGTTATCTGGGCCTTCTACATCTGGAATCTACAGCCTGGAATCTACAGCTGGTCATTCTTTCTTACCGGGAAAGGTCTCCACATCTTAGCCAAATCTTCCCACTGGCCATGCAACGCGTAGAGTCGTCTTCTCAAAGCTTAGAGTCGTCTCAAAGCTTCATTATAGCAAATCTCCTGTGAAATAGGGAACAACGGTTTGGGCCAGTCGTTGTTGAACAACTGGTATTCTTGAACGATTTCCTTCAATTCTAGTTCCTGTATTTTGTTCTGCAACACAAATTGCTTGAACAAGTCATTTCCAATAAGTCCATCTTGGTACACCTTGTTGAACACTGTCTCAAAGCGAGTTTCCCTGTATAAAGCGAGTTTCCCAGTTTTGGTTTCCCAGTTTTTAAAGGTATGAAAAGTCCAGTCATATAGAGACAGAAAGAGTTTTAATATAACTAACTATACAAATAGAAATGACTGAATCTGGACAACTACCCATGACTACAACGTCTAATCAAGAAACTCTAATCATGAAAATCAAGACTAAACATCACTCATGAAAATAAGTGCATGTTTCATGCTAGCAAGAGTTCCCAAACCATACTATGACCATTCTATATTCACGAATCCATCATCTCTAGTATACATTCCATCAAGAGAATACTATGGCGAAGTGTTCCATACTAGAAGTGTTAGTAGATCATTTTGATATCAATACCATTGGTTTCATCTTCACTTCGGGCCGTGCATTAAAGTGCCTTACTTCTTAGAGTGGTTACTTCTTAGAGTGGTTAGTTATTAGGGTTCTTATGTTTCATAGATTACGGATGGAATGGTCTTGATCA